>JAUBOD010000208.1:6865778-6884558 GCA_032353885.1 Nothura maculosa | reverse complement strand
CTGAAGATTTTTGTGCATTTTCACATAACTCTTGTGCTCACCAGGCTTCTGGTTGCTACCACCTTGCTACTAATGGTTGTCCAGGACAGGGAGGCAGAAAGCATAAGCTCTGTAGGTCCACTGGCACTCTTGAGTTTTAGCCTTTTCGCTTTTTCCAGAAAGGTAACTGGTCCTGTTCTGTGAGTTTCTCTGTTCTGATACTTGAGGGGTTTCCAAATGAACTTTCCAAAATGATAAATGACCCAAACTAAACAGTTTGGGAGATAGTATTTCTCTTCTAGGGAATAGCTCTATGCATTTAACCCATCAAGACAATGATGGTCCTCCAAGGGATAAAAATTTTACTTGTATTTTCAGGCAGTCACTGATTTGAAGCTTCCAGGGATAAGAGTAATATGTAGATGTAGAGTATTTGTAGAGGTTCAGTGATCATGAACTAGATGACTGAATATTTCTTTCCAGTTGGAAGGAAATCCTTAAGAAATAAATTTTTCAATAGAAAAGTGGATTATTTTTGTCACTTTGAATGTAATGAATGAAACTGCTTTCAAAAAAAAGGCAAACAGGAGACATTATGATGCAGAAAAGATTTGCTCAGATCACTGTAAACCTTCCCTAATCATTTTAAAATAAAATTCACAGCAATTCTCATTATATCATAGTATGACCTGGCATAGCAGCAATAATATAAAAAAAAAATAAAAATTAATCCTAAGATAAAATTTTGGAAAATTCCAAAATCAGTTTTTCCTAGAGTGAGACAGTGGCTAGTTGTTTCTAGCCAATTTTAGTCCTTTACAATTTATCCCTTCTCCCTTTGCCTTGTCTCTATAGTCCCTAGCATTTTTGCCCTGTCACTTCTTTCTAAATTCAAGATCTCTAGTTCCAGTCTACTGATGAACTTCAAAATATTTCTTCTCTTGTTTTTCCAGGAATTTCGCTAGTAATAAGAATCTTGTTACATTTCCCAAAATAATAGCTTTTACCTGAAATAACAAAGCAATTATATGCCATTATCAGGCACTGCAAATTTGAATAAGTGGAATAATTCTTCTAAGCACTTCTCCTTTACAGAATGTAAATTGCAATTATTGATTAAAGACACTTTCCCAATTTTAACAGATTACAATGACTGTATTTTAAGCTCACTTTAATTTTCATGAGAATATCAGCCTTAACTGAGGTAAAAATACATCTTTAAACTGAATACCAAAAGGTAGTCATTTCTGGGACATTCGAAAGCATGAAACATTGAAAATGAAGTAATTCTGTATGTTAGGAGTTGTGATTATTATATGATAACTATACTGTTAAGTTGTCCTCTTTAAAAATGTTATATACCCAATTGCTGAAAACTGACGTTTACCACTGTAGCATTTCATTCTTGTCGTATTAAATTTGTCACTTTTTGTTATGTTGTTTTTCATCATATCGTAGTTGGGTATGACACATTCAATTACATGACATGACTCATTGCAAGCTGAGAAATCATAGATTTGTTAGGGAAAAAAAGGTTAATGTAGAGGAAGAAGCTTTTCAGAAGCCTTTAAACTGAACTACATTTATATGACTTTTATAATGTCTCCATTATGGCTACAATATCATATTGTCACATTACTCTTCTATCATGGCTCTAAATTGATCTTGTTTTCTAGAATGTGATCTTGCAAGGATGAGAAATTAAGTATATATGTGTCCTTGACAGCAAATCTAGGCTGAAACCATTTCTGGAGTAAGAGAGAGAAGTTAATAAATAGATTATAACAATTATTTAAGCAGGCCAGTCATTTTTTAAAGGAAATTGTAAGATGGTTAGTGTCACTAGAAAAGTGTTCTAGCCCTAGTCTCTAAAAGCAGCTGGGATACACAGTGTAATGTTTGGAAACTGAACATTCAATTCCTATGACAATCTCGTAATTCCATTTGAGCTTGCCAGTTGCATTTCAAGAATATCAACCAAAAATGTGATGCTGAGAAGAAGGAAGGTGGTGCATTTTGTCAAAAATTTGATACCAATCAGATGTGCATACATAGCACATGTTGATATTCAGCTAAGATAGTGCCAGTGACTCACTGCTTACTGTCATAGTCTCATTACTTGCAAACAGGTAATGAAAAGGCTTGAAAAGTGATTGCTGCAGTTAGATATTGGAATGATACTTGTTTTCATATACTGATTTGACAAAACATAGTAATGTTGGCAGATACATGTCCCACAGAGAAGGGGAAAGACGTGAAAAGTAGCAAGGCTGTACCGTTTCTGGGGAGAAAGTGTGGGAAGATTGAAGTTAGTTACAGTTCTTACAGTCTTGTGGACACGAGCAAGCTGTTTGCCTAAAATTTCTCTGTAAGTAAGTGTCTGGAAAATCAGAGAGAGAAAGTATGTAACTTGCTGAGTGCATGGAATTTGGAAGTTCCAGCTACACAGATATGTCTTAGGGCCTTCGTTTCTCAGTAGTAAAAAGGCCCTCGCAAGTTCACTAAAACTTCTCCTTTGAAACAAGCTACACACTAACTTTTACCTTGCTCCAGTGCAGGGACTCAAGCAAGTCATGTAGCTAAATAAAGATACAACTTTCTTCAAAAATTAGATGCATATGGTCCAAACTAGAACACTGGAGATTATAAAGTTTCCACCATCCCGTCGGTCATGGCATGGCTGTGCCTTGCTCCAAGTAGCCTGCACGTCAACCTCTGAGTCTTTCCTCATGGCTGTCAGAGGAGCTCCCTAGTTTTCTCACGGATCCACTGACACAGCTCTCACAATGCAGTCTTAAAAATCCCAGCTAGAACTGACCCCGTGAACTTTTCTGCTCAAATAATAGTTGCATTTTCACTTGCGTACACTGGTAAAGAATATTCCAGAGAGAATTACTTTCTGGTTTCCATGGGAACGCTCCTGTAAATGTATAGGGATCCAAAATGTAAAGTGATTGGTGAAAAACTTGTGAAGATAAAGTGCATTTGCAGTTTTTCTTTCTCGATAAATGTATGGAGAATGAAAAACTGTGACAAGAAAGGAGTGAGAGCATATAATTTTCTAGACATATGGGAAACGTGTGCAAACTCAAGAGGCATGAATTACTCCTCTTGAGCGACAAAAAAGGCCTAGCAGATGTTAGTATGCAAGAACCATGTAAACATTTGGGGGCTTAAAGAAGTGGAATTTTAAAAAATTCATCTTCAAGAATAAAGACATATGAAACTGCAAACCAAATATTTTTATAAAATTCACAGATAATAAGTATTCTCCTGGTTACTTTTCCCTGATTTGTTTGATCTTTTGCCAGTGCTTTTTCATGAGAGGTATTGGTCAGCAGCGATATGGGATACACCTGGGAAGTGTTGCCATTCCTGTTCATTACAAATTACAAAGATTTTAGTGTTTTAAGCACGTTAATCTGAGGATCAGCCCCAGCTGTTCAGGGGACAGGGCAGTCCGGGAGCTGTTCTTGCATCACATGAGCAGAATCACATTCAGCCTTGTCAGGGGAGGGATGGAATGTAATCCTTTTAGACACCCCTTACCTGCCATCCGTGACATTTCACTAAGGTTTGCCTAAATAGTTTAAGTAATTGGAGGAGTTTTGCTGAAAAGGAATGCTTTGCAGATATTATATAGACTGTACAGGAGAAACAAAGTTGTTTCTATTCTAAATGAAGATAAAACACTAATATTATTTGTAAAATTAATATTTTCAGTTATATTCAAAAAATTTCAATTCCTCTGAAGTGTTTTAAGAAAAGTGGGATTTTAGGGAACGAGAATTAAGTCTCTAAGAGGATGCTGTTAATTAAAGTGTTATCATGGAGCTTCTGAGGAAATGTTAGAACAGATTATTTTTCAGAATCTTTTACTTTGTCTAATTTCACTTCCTGTTGTACTGACTGCCCTTTCAATCTGAGACACATCTGTTTAGGTGGGAGATAGGATTCAAATGAAAGAGAACAGCTCTCTTGGAATTCATAGATTTCATCAGAGTTTGGAACATGCTGAGGAGCACAGTTTTTATACTACATTTATAGCTATTCTTCTTTGTCACATTATGCATCTATTAATTGGTTGAGCATCTTGCACCTTTTTTTCTGCTAAATATTACATACTGACAAACACCTGCCTCCAAAGTGATACCAGCATGCTATAATAAATCTAAAATATGAGGTCACTCTCAATTTAAGCAATTTAGGAACCCATTGCATACATTCATTAATGGATTAAGAATGCAAAGAAGCAATCAACTGTCAGTTTTCAGATTCACAGTAAATCACAGTTTTCACAAGCTGGATACTATAGCAATTCAATACCTTGCCCTTAAAAGTGAAATGTATGTTATATGTATAAATAATAGCATTCTTCTAAATGTAATATGAATATTCAACCTGGTATATCAGCACTAGATTGAGCGCTGTGCACAACACTGACGTGACTATAAAGACTCCCTAAGGTTAAATTGGGCTCCTGCACTGAAATTCTAATTAGAAATATGAGTGCTCCAACTCTGCATAAGTGCATGTGTGTTTAATTATTTTCCCTTTTTAACTTACATCTTTCATTATTCCACAGACCTTTTCTTCCTCCTTTCTTGCTGTTTTCAAGCAACCCAATCTCCTCACTTAATCTAAGTGTAGGACCTTTCTTTAAGTTGGCATTAATTGACAAGCAGTGTTTAATTATTATTTTTCATCTTTGAAGAGACCTGATATTAACTCACCATGGGCCCTAGATAGCATTTCAGCCCTTTGACTCTTGTGGCACAGCTCTGCCATCTTCTGACATTTCTCTTATCAGTAAGGGGAACATTTTTGTTAATGTAATTCCAAGAATATTTTGTCTATACTTTCTTTCTAGGATTTTTCTGTCAATTAAATGGCATACGCAACGTTATTGAGAAAGAACTGAGTGATCTCAATTTACTTGAGATAGTGTTTAAACTAGGCAGGACAACTGGTTTCTCTCTCACACTGTATGTCATGCCAAAAACTTTGATTTCACAAATTGATGTGTGTTTCACACAACACCTACCACAAAAGCATTCTGTTTATCATTACTTTCTACCACTACTGTTTGTTCTTAAAAGAGCTTTTTTCTTAAATTATTAATTACTGACATTCTTACATTACAACCAAGTATGAATGATCAAGGAGATGACCCACTGTGGATTTTGGTACTGGATTTTGGTAGATCAGCTTCTGTTATAAAAATTGCCTGACATTTACAATTTTTCTCTTATACTCAGTTAAAATAAGGAATCTCCCCAATATTCTGAATGAAATTCCAGTACAAGAAAAAGTTGTCAAACAGTTCTCAGCAGGAACAGATTTTTTAGTGAAAATTAGATGGTTACAGTGAATCATGTCAGTTCAGAATGAAACATTCAAAATTCAAGGGTTTTTAGATTAGCATTGAGATATATGTTCATCTGAATTGAAAACATATTGAAGTGTAATGCTATTTTAGTGAGCAGATAAGAACAAATATGTGAGGTGTGGAGTAACTCTCCTTTCCTGGGCAAAGCTGAAATGCAGAGTCTAGTAACTCTATGTCACTGCTAATTTCTACTCTGTGAAGTGTAATCACCTTTGTTTCCATCAGCATTGCTACTTCTAGGACTCAGCAGAGGAGGAAAGATGGGACATCCTCTCTAGCCCCAGGAAACTGAAAAGCCCAAATGTTCTTCTGTAAAAGGTGCTTCACTGCCTGTGCTTAACCTCACGTGTTCTTAAGGAGAAAGCCGGATAGGGGTATTTCAGAATCTGAAAGTATTCTGTAAACCTATTGACAAGTACATAAAAACTAAGAATACTGTAATCAGAAAGATGTACATATTCTATATTCTTAAACATTATTTAATATATATAAATAAAATATAATTTCTAAATATATAATATATATATAATATATAAATTATATATATATATAAATGTATATATATAACATAAAACAAACTTACTTTAAAACAAACTTAATTTCAAATAGGAAACCTAGATTTTGGGAGGCCAAGTAATAAGTATAAGATCTAACTAAGCAAAGCTCCGATGAAGTCCACTGTTATTTCATCTTAAAAGCTGCAGATGGAATGACTATTCAAAACCAGACTTCCCTAGACCTAAGGAAGGAATAATGCCTGGAAGGAAATCCAGAAGTGTCCCTCATAGATAACAATTCTGTTTAAGTTAGGGAAGTCCACCAGTCTGCACTAGGCTGAAGACAGCATAAGCAGTAGATTTATCCTTTAATGTTTTTCATTTTCTGAGCATGAGTGTGAACTCCATATTTGGTAGACTTAGGCTGGTTTATTACTGAAATTAGGAATTTGTTTAGCTTGAGTTTTCCACATGCAAATTCTTTGTGATATATGTAATTATTTTTAAAACATACTGAGCAGACTGGTGGTTGATAGTAATTCTTCTTGGAACTTGACCCTTCTTATATTACTGTTTATTTTTAGAATCTGTGACCTTTTGAAATAATATTTGTATAAGTGCAATAAGTGTGTGAATTAATGTTGTACTGATGGAGCTGAGTTGATTGCACTCAGCCTTTAGCCTCATTCGCAGCAACACTTTAGGTGTGAATTAGTGTGCAATAATTCATACCCTGTTGTGTCTTAGGTCTAAATATAACGTTTGCTCAGGTTTAGAAATACAACATAACAGCACTAATATTTTCAAATCAAGAAGTCCCCCTTGGTATTTTCGTTTCAAATATGTTGCTCTTGCTGCCATATGTTACAATAACAACAGTTTATTCAAGATAAATAGTAGCATAGACTACAGCTGAGCTTCTACACAAATATACATACTCCTTCTGTACAGACATTTTCTATGCCCAAGACGTAAGGATCCAGTGCCATTGAACGGTCTTTGGGTGAAAACAAATATTTGGGTGAAAACAAATGTTACACCATGTGATCAGACCACGTTTTTTTTTTTTTTGCCTCAATTGTGATTCAATGGAGGCTTCATGAAAAGAAACCAAATTGAAAATGATGGTTGCTCTCCAAAAGTCTCCAGTAAATATAGAATAAAAATGAGGTGTTTAGTTCTCTGTTCCTCTTCTTTCTTTCATCTTCTTTTTACTTCAACATGAACTACAACTACATTCAGAAAACAAACTTTCTAACTCTGTGCTGACTCTAAAATTTTGGAGAGTTCAGAGTGTTTAATCTTCTCTTTATATTTTGCATCTGATATTGAGATTATCACAGATATGTGTTATTAACCAAAATAATCCAGTACTTGCAGGATAATAAAAGCTTGCTGTTTTCATTGCCACCTATTTGCAGTTGTGCCACTCAAATACTTAGCAATACACTCATCATCTATATTTAAATGTTAAAATGAAGAGTCGTTTAGTGCATAGATTAATTATTTTCTGTTAGTTACTGTCTATATTCAATAGATTAAATATTTTCAGTTAGTTACTATCTATATTCAGTAGTGCTTCATTTGCTTTGCACCTTACAGGACATTTGTAAAATTTAAGAATGACAATTCAGGAAATACAGTCTTTTGGTTAGGCTTGAAACCAAAAAAACCTCACTATGATGGACCCTTCTCAAGAATAGTTGTTTAGGAAATCTATGGCAAATATTTGTTTTTCATTGAGTTACATCCCAAGTTACATCCTTGTCTGTTTAAACTGGAGAATTGGAACAAATGTTTCTTATCTTGTAACAATCAAAAATTTAATGGCTCCAAACTGGAGTAGGTAGAGATATATGCAATCTCAGAATCAAAATCTGAAACTTTATTTTGGTTTATAACACTTTTTCCTAAGGAGTAATGATAAGGTAGTAAATAAGACATAGGGAAGCAAAAGCCTAAATTCTCAAAAGTAAATAAATAGTTCTCCAGACAGATCTAATTTCTAAGAGGTAAGATTTATAGCTTTCACTGAGGAAGCAGTTCAAAGAAGAGGAGTTTAGTTATAAAAATAATTGCTTTTGAATATGAAAGGCTGAAAAGAAAAAGGGATTTTCATAAAAAAAGGGTTATAGATTAAGTATCACTTTGAGGAAAAACAATCTTCAAATGGAAATGAAATAAAATGAGGTAGAGGAGAATACATATCTAAATGGTTTCTTCTGCAGATCCTCAGATTTGAAGAAGTGAAAGAATCAAAAATATCTGCATCATTTTTAGGCAGAGGATATTAGGAATGGACAGACTAAATACAAGCAGTATTTAGACACCTAAACCTAAAGTTAGATTCCTGTAATTCTCACCTGATCGTTAAAGTTTTCATCATGATATTTCCCTAAACTAGTAAACGTATCAGAAAGATGCTTAGGATTTTCTCACAAGTCTGCATAAAATTCAAGAAATGGCTGCAGATTCTCACTTTGCTAGTTGCCCTCCTAAAGATGTCCTCATGACTCACATGGAATTAATTAAAACTGGAAACACTGAATTCTGCAAGAGCATGAGCAACAGGTCCACATAAGATTGGATTTATACCCTCTCTTGAATTTAGTGTTGACACACAATGCTTGACACACAGCAGAGAGAATGGATTCTTAGTTGTATCACAGGCTGACAAATGCCCCATCCCCTGGACTATTGAGTAGCCAACTACTTTAGTGAAATTGAAAAATTCAAGAAAGTAGGAGCATCTACAGAACCTCTATAGTCAACAGAAGAAAGGTCAGGAAATCAGAACCTCCATGCCCAGCATCTGGTAAATGGATGTCAGGATCAAATCTTGTGGTAATAAAGTGGAAAGAAGATCTAATTTAGTTTCTAAAGCTCTCTAGCAAGTAGGCTTAACAGACAACAGGAGCTCATATGGCAAGCAGTACACTAACTGATGAGTCAGTGGAAGCATTTCCTTAACATCCCTATATTCAAGATTTTAGTACACAGTCCTCTTAGAAATATTCTAAAAAGAAAAGTAATATTGGACTATTCTATTTCTAACACCTGTTCTGTTCCAATTCTAAGAATGTTCCTATATCTACTCTGAACAGCAGAACAGATGTAACAGACTAGTCTGCTCTTACAGAAAAAGATATATAGGTATTTAAGCCAAAATCCTATGAGGTGTCTTTGAAGATTTTGGTCATATGAATTTTCGCTTTCCCATGTGTCATAGCTGTGGGACCTGAATGGCTCTCACAGTTCTGTGTTCTTTGTATCTCCTTCCTGAAAGAGGGGGGAAACTAAATTGCAATGTCAAATTCTCTAGTAGTACAAACAAAACTACTCTAACAGAGTGACTGTAATTTGTGCTGGTTTCAGTTTATCGGTTATGAGAGCACAAAAATGTTAAGAATCATTCAACTGCTACTTCATGAGCAATAACAAGAATGAATTCTTCCTCCTTTCATGAGGAAGATTATTTGAGATAAACTTTTGAATTTTTTGACCGAATGACAATAGAGTAAGGTATTGCAATAGATTTTGTATGCACAGCAACTTTCCTTGAACTACTTGCTAGTTACTCTAGTAATGCTAGTTTGCATGCAAAATTACTAGCTAAGTTATTATAGTTTCCAGAAAAAAAAATGCTGCCAAAACAGATGACAAAAGAAGTATTATCAATTATGGTAGGAACTGATTTTAAGCTTCATATTACCTCGTGATATTCCTAAAGCAAGAATTTGCATCATGTTATTTTATGTACAGGTTGCTTTATGCCAAGAGTATAGAAATATTATGAATGGGAAGCAAAGAAATACAATCTCTCTAATATATGTAAAAATATATTCTTCTGGAGAGATCATTCCAATAATATTAAATGTAAAGTTCAAATGGTTTCAGCAGAAAGTTTAGTGTAAATTTTCAGTCAATGCTACTTTATCTGCTAGATGCAAAACCTGGAAGGAATAGCACTAATTAAGGAGCTAAATTCAGTAATGACACAAGGCAGATTATAGAGCACATTCTGTGCAGGCATCAGTTCTATATTTAGGTTTTAGGGCAATAGGTGCACTCTAAATGCTAATAAAAATGAAAAGATTAGATAAGAGGAACAGAGCTATTTGACTGGCTGCCATTGTAATAAATAATGTATTTATTTTGATGATCAGTCTAAATATCTAACTCTGAAAACTCTGTCAACATCTGAACAGAGAAACTACCTGCTATTTTCTCAGTGCCCAGTATGCTAAGGAGACCACTGTGCTCCTTGCACCTAACAGGAGCAGACCAGACGTCCTCGTTCTCACATTACCCTCTCTGAAAGTAGCACATGGCTTTGCTTTGCATGACAGGGTTGGGGTGCAAGAGTCAAAAAGAAGTCATAGCAGAGCAGCGAGGCTTGGGAAAGAGGAAACTGGAGTAAGATTATCTATTTCAAATTCATTCGGGGATTCATACAAATAAAAGCAATAATTTCTCTTGGGCTTTGAAGAGTGAGGTAGGGCCTGTTGTCATGCAGGGTAACAGGGGAAAGAGAAGAATTTGATTTGCAGAAGCAAACTCAGTCTGTAAGAATATTTGTGCTTTATTACTTCTTAAATTTTAAAGACAATGTAGCTATTCCAGCAACTGAAGGTTCAGGATAGTTGCTTTAACACTATTTCTCTCCACTGCACCCGATTATGTTGGCAGACTAATACATCTTCATGAGCTTTTCTCTGCTATTGTTCCCAAAGCTCTTAAGGTAGTTTTTGACTGGTTTCTAGATAACATTCTGCTTTGTGTTGCTTGGCAAGCCACAGGCCCAGAGCGCCTAGTCACAGGATCAGTGTTATTCACAAAACTGCGTGCACAGCTGTATGGTCTAGTAGGAAGTATTAGTATCTTCTAGTCATGAGGAAGCAAAGAGGAAAGTTGTGGTCTCTCTGTGGTAATCGAGTCTGTGTTTGCAGCCAAGATGCAATTCTTTGCTCTGAGACCTGTATTTGGACCATTAGACCATTTTCTTACATCTTTCCCTTTAACCTGATAAACTGTGATACTTCTCACAGTAGTTGTTTTGATACTAAGCTGACACATTCAGATATCACTGTCTATGTGTGAATTCTTACTCAGTGTTTTGTGGTAATAGTGACAGCATCAATATTTAAAAATAAACAAAGTTGTTTAGTTTTATATTTGTTAAATAAAGGCTTTTCCTAAAAAAAAGCACTTGAAATTCATTAAATTCCTTGAATGAATGTCTCATTAAATACAAAATATCATTTAAATTGGAAAATGAGTACCTCCTACATTGTTACAGCTATAGTTACAAAGCAAACAATTTCAGCAAATCTTTTCTGAGTGCTTTCATCCTGCAACAATCTGTGTATTTCTCTCACTGGGTTGCTCATCACTGACAATTGCTTGCCCCATTCTGGCATGCAATTATGGCAGCTGAGAAATATTTAAGATTAGATTCAAACCCGGAGCTTAATTTTGAACTGGATATTTTTATGTGAATTATGTTAAAAAAAAAATGTTGAATTTAAACTCTTTGCTGATATTCGCTTGGGTCCAGTCAGCATGAGTTGATACTTCAACTCATCACAAAGTCTTGGATGGGACCAGATAGACCAACCTTTATTCTCTCTGATCAGAAACAGCAATATTGTAGCTAAGTATAAGAGCGTCCTTCTTAGACTTTCCAACATACTGTAACAAGTGACAAAATTGGAGGCACAGCATAAAGATTCAGTGAGTCCATAAAATTAACTTTTTTGTCTCTAAAATGTAATTTTTCTTTCCTTCCAAGACCAAGAAAGATGCTATAACTCCTTTTAAATATGCAGTAGGATTGCTGTACTTAAGGTTTTCCACTTCATATCCAGTGAACTTTGGTTTAGAGGCCTGCCTTGCTCAAAATCAGCACTTTAAGAAGAAAATAAATCATTGGTCAAGAGTCCCATTAAACCTATATTTTTGTAAAAAAGATGAAGTACAAGATTTAGAAAGGAAGTGGGTTAGTTGCTCAAAGTTATGTCTACTGTCATGCTAATCACTTGTCTAATTTCAGGTTTCTAAATATTCTGTTATGTAGGGAATTTTGAAGCTCTCAGGAGTTTCCAAGACAGAAGGGCTTTGGGTAACATCAGAAGTGAGGAACTGCTGCAGACTTGACAATCAATAAAGGTGGCAACAGAATAGGGTGAGAACAATAAATATGACAAAAAAGGACAAAAAAAGGAAAAAAAAATGAGCATTGGGTAGCCTTAAAGAGCAGATATATGCATTTCAAATCCATATGGTCTACTAAGTATAGTTTGTGGTAAAACTGAGGTGTCTAATGTGAAAAATACTCAGAAAAATACTCTTTTCGAAGTAAATGTCCCAGGCAAACCAAAAGAATCTGATTTTGTTTGTTTATTATTATTATTATTTTCAGTTTTTATATATTTGATAATGATTTATTTTTCAGTGAAAAAATTTGGAAAATATTTGGCTGCCTGAAATCAGATGATATGACAGTATCATAAATGTGATTGTCTTTAAAAGTCAGGGTTAACTACTCTACATGTTCACGTGCCAATGCGATGATCCAAAAATGCAATAATATACTTCAAAACCCTAAGAAGACTGTAATGATTTTTGTTGAATTTGAGTTACATTGGACGGGGCCTTTGAGAAGTCTAAATCTTAAACTGAAATTGTGTCAAAACCTCAATCTTAAACTGACAGGAACAGGGAGAGCCAAAATGATTCAGGCACATGGAGGGATGAAATTACAGCTTCACAGAAGTCGGGAGCAGCTCACAAACCCCTTTGCAGGGAGCAGCTCCTTTTCAGTTACATTACCGCTTTTTCTTGAGGACTACTTTGGGGAAATGTGCTTGCTAATGCAGAGAAATGCCATTACATTCAAGAAAAATAATTTCCACAAGTTATCGTTGTTATTCCAATTTTTATGGAAGTCTAGAAAATATTTGGTTAGAAAATAGTCTAGAAAATATTTGGTTCATATTTGACAGTGAACCATGAATATTTGGCAATATTGCTTTGCTTTAGCTCTCATTTCACTGATGATCATACTGAACTCTATGGAGATAAATGGTACATATTAATACTGGATGAATGAAATGCTGCAGCTGTACATAGCAAATTTCAGGTATAAAGTGATATCCTACACAGATAAAAGAATATATCAATTCTATATTAAATAGAATTAAATTCTATATCAATATATTAGAGGAGAAATGCATCTCCTCTAACTTCTATGATGGTGCTTTTGTTTTCCTTTATCATGAATTTTGCATGTCAAATACTACTTTTTATTAGTAGAGATTTCAAGTACAATTCAATATTAAGCCATTTTATTTCCAAAAAGTACTTCATTGGCTACAGATATTTGATTCTTGCAGCAGTAGAAATATTATCTGCTTTGTATCTGAGAAATGTTTTATGTTTTCTGTGATTTTTTTTTCCTGAAAGTCTTTAGTTTTAAATGTTATATTTTTCCCTCTCTCCTCAGTTGTTCTTTTCTCTAGAGGATCTGAGAAAGACCTGAAATGATCATGTTCTTCTTTATTAGCATTTATTTATTTTAAAAATCACTTATTTATTTTTATTTACTTATTGTAAGATAAGTAAGATGTCACTTCAGGTCATAAAAATTACTGAGATTCATCCTTTTTTTTATTTCTCTAAGGACTGAAGGTGAAGGTATAGTATGGGAAAAAAACCACTGTTGAAAGCAACACAGAGTTCAGTAAGCATTTGTATACAGAAGTATCTCTAAGCTCAATACACGCCAATGATCAGTTCAATCATTTCTGCTGCATTTTTTTACACGAGTAACCACAGTCCAAAGCAATTTCCATATGACTTAGGATCTTAGGTCACAGTTTTTTGCAGCACTGCCTGCTTTATGAGTGAGATGATTTCTAGCAGTTAAATTTAAACTCAAATGTCAATTAAAGGACACTAGAGAAAGTCTATGTATGAACTAGATCTACAGAATACAAACAGACTCTCATATTATAACTGTTCAATGTAATATTCAATGTAATACAATACAACAAATATAGTGTTTGTCAATAAAAATTTAGCCTTACTTTATAGCAAGTGATTATCTATCAAAAGAAAAAAAAATGTATACTTATATATGTATATCAGGATATATTCAGGTTTCATTTTTCATCATGATAACGAGGTGTTAGAAGTATAGAAGGTGTTTCTTTATTGCTGTCTATCTGATATAAAATCCTACAAGGAAAAGAAAAATGCCAGATCTACACACAGAAGTTTTAACTGCTTAAAAATAAAATCTATAGACTGACTTGTCTATATGCAAAGCTATCCAAAACACTGTGTAAATCACAGATGCCACAGTTGTCATGGAATACAAACCTACCCACTGTACTTCTGTTCATTGTGACAAGCCTACGACTTTTATCCCTCAGTAAACAAACAAGAAAATCCTCGTCAAGGCTTCTAAAAATATCATGGACTTGTAGGAAGAGCATCCACTTCTTTAAGCAATAGCAAGGTTATAATTTTGTTTAGAAATATTTTTATTGATATCATCATTCTGTAATGATTGTTTGATTTAATTAGCTAGAAGTATTTTCAAATAGATTGACTTTTGTATTAGTTTTCTTTAAAATAGCTCCAATTCATCTGTTTCAAGTTTAAAATGATAATCTCCTCATGGAAACATTCAAAATCAATGATTCTGTAGAGTTAAAAGACTGTACTCAACATTTAGTTGGCAAGTTATTTTCTGAGTCAGAAGTCTTTTCATTCTTCATGCCCCTTTAGGATAGGGAGACAGAAGGAAGATTAGGCATGGTAACTGTTCCCAGGAGTGCTTTCCGGCTTGTCATAGGATTCTAGGATTGATTAGGATAGGATCAGAGGATTAATTTGGAAGAAAATTACAGAAATAGCAAAACCAAGAAAAAATATCTGACCCTTCACAGAAATGGTGAGGTCAAAGAATATGTCTGCCATTTTGAAAGGTCAGGACACTGTGTGCACCAAAAGGCTCTGCAGTCTCTCCTTTCCCTACCTCAGAGAAGGATCTTCAGATACCTGGACATCTGGATATTTTATATTTTTACTGTCATAGTGAATTCTTTGGAAATATAAAAAGTTTTCTCCAATTGTTATTTTGATAATTGTGAATATAGTATAAAATACACATTCAGTGTTTGTGACAGATGAATTTTTGGGATGCTTTACTATGGAAAGAGTCTTTAATCTAGACAGCCTGGAGTCAGGACAGGTGGTCATCTTTTCCATTCGTGCTGCCTGGTGCAAGATTTAAGTAATACAAAAACACAGAACTTCTCCTTTTAGGTGGTGAACACTACAAAGAAACACATTATAATATACTTTTTTTTTTCCCCCAGCAGAGAATATATTTTGAAGTTCACACTAATGCAATAAAATGTGTGATTTAGAAATTATGGAGAACCTGACATCTAGGCAGATGTTTGCAATGTTCTGATAATGAATTACTGACTATGAAGAGGAGTTGCATAAAAATTACATTAGAGATTAGATGTTTTTTTATTGAAAGTAATTATTGTGTGTTCCAATTTGTTTTTAAAATATTAGAAAACAACTGAGGGCAAGATTCATGATGGTATTCAGAGCAAATTTGAGGTTCTTTTATGGATACTTCAGGAAAAAAAAACACGACTTTTATTTTTCAGAAGGTTTTTCAGGCATGAACTTCATATCCTCCCCTAATAGTGTCACTAACATATTTGTTTCAACAGAATTTCTCCAGCAACATGAAATTCTGTC
This sequence comes from Nothura maculosa, assembly GCA_032353885.1. Lineage (NCBI taxonomy): Eukaryota > Metazoa > Chordata > Aves > Tinamiformes > Tinamidae > Nothura > Nothura maculosa. The sequence continues at coordinate 6,868,907 of JAUBOD010000208.1, read as the reverse complement.
TCACGCCTTTTCCTGTGGAGTCTCACAGGGATCGGTTCTTTCCACAGGACTGTCAAAACAGTCATGTAGGCATTAGGTGCAAAGGCAGTTTGACGTGGAAATGACATCCAGCTTTGCTTGCTGCATGTCACGTCATTGTGTACTCTTTGACCCCTGTGTGATCCGGGGTTCAAATGGAAGCGGAACAGGTAGCTGAAGCTGAACACAAGCCAGTGAAAGCTAAATCCTATTGGCATAAAACAGTGTCTCTGTAGAATTTGCAAATAGAGTTTGTCTACTTTATAAGACTTAAGCCTGTGTTTCAAGTTTTTTGCATGTTTACATATTCTTTTGCAGACAGACCACATCTTGCTCTTGTGCATTCTGAGCCTAGCACAGCACAGTGCTGAAAAAAAGTACACTTCACTTTGAGCTCTTTGGCTCGAACACTGGGCTCAGACAATGTGGCTGTGTAGCTTTTTGATAGCAGTAGGCTCACATCTGGCTACAGCACTGCGAGTAGAGCGAGATCCAGTTTTTCTGCATAAGCTGTCCCCACATATAACGATACTTTATACTATAAATTACTTCCTAGATCATAGATTACACTTTCCTGTTTGTCAGGGTCAGACAGGGGTCAAAACAGCAGTTAAGTCTTTGGTGATGAAGCAGATCCAAGGTCAAGGTGGGAGTCAGCAAGGGTCACGATCAGGGCCAAAGGCAGTAACCAAGTCAGTGGTTACTGTCACTGAGTCCCATTTGTCAGAGAAGTCTGCAGGGAGGAGATAGGTCTGAGGTCAAGCTAGGAAGTCAAATTTTATGATCTGGCTCAGTGGGGAACTGCTCAGTGCAGTGTAGCTCAAGCCTCCCTAAAAAGCCTCTCCTGACGAAAGGAGAGAGTACGTCTGCCAAGTACAAACTTGGTGGGGAGCCTCATAACAGTTGTACAAGCAAGCTGACCTTGAGTGCAGAGACCTAAAACTCCTAAAAAGGGAAACTCAGGGCACTAATAGTCCAAGTCGTAAATCCAATTACTTACTCCTAAGTAATATACACTTTTCTACATTTTTATTTTAATTATTTTTCTGCAATATTTATTTTAAAATATCAGTCTAGCTGAATAACTTAGGCCTCACATGCCCAAGATTTCACCTGAAAAACCATATGGAGATCATGTCTGGCATGAGTAAAGCTCAATTCTGCAGAAATGTTCTCAGAAACATAAGATTATGGAAACAAAAGTGTAATTTTAATCTGGGCTGTTATTTCTTCAACAAAGATATTCTAAGTGTTTTCATATCCTTTTGTAGTAGAGGTACAATTAATTTGGCAACATCTGAAAGAAAAGCTATGTATGTGCAAGCTTTTATTTCTCATTTTCTGTCAGCCTTTACAATTGTCTCTGCCTCCGTTTCCTTCTAGCTGTTATGTACATACTTAAGTTTGATTGAATTATGTTTTGTTATAACCCTTTGGGCCTTGTGGGTGAATTTGTGCTGGTATACTTGCTTGACGTGTTGGTATGGCATCAGATACCGATTCCCTCAAAACAGACTGATGGTCCATCTGGTTCAGTATCCTGTTTCCTGTAATGGCTAGTAACAGATGCTTGACAGAGAGTGCAAGAAATCCCAAACAGCCCAAATTTGATACATTTATTCATTAGGGTATTTTGTTTTCTGAGTTAAAATGAGCTTATTCTGGTAGAGTTGATATAGCTTCATTTAAAAAATGTGTCCTGAAAAATATGAGTGATTGTTCTTTATTCAAATGTATGATCAGTCCTTTCATGCTATGTAATTAGCCTTTTAATGAATATACAACCTGATCACAGTTGATTCTGTTTTGTCTAGTATAGATTAGAAATCCATATATTCAATATTTTGATCTTCATACTATTTACCCAGGTCATTAGTGGATCAAATACTTGTTTAAAGGATAAGTTTAATACAGAATACTTGTATAAACTGCCAGAGAGTATTTCTAAAATCAAGTAGACATATTTGTAGAAATTAAACAATAAGCAACATCTGGAGCACCTGAAATGAAAGACCTATTATTCTCAAACTATTTGAGTTATTGCTTCTTTATATACAATCAGCAATAGTGCTAATATCACTGGCATATGTGGATGAGTCATTTTCTCTATTATAATTTTTAAGTACTGCTAAATTATCACATTCCAGTCATTGTGTTAACAGTATAAGCAAGCAGCTAGCATTGCATGTAATATTCCAGTTGCCCTATAATTGCTTCTGTGTAGTTCCTTTTTTTCATTTCCCTATGCTGTACACAAACCTCCAGGTCAGTGCATCTGTAGTAGTGTACACATAATAAATGCCAAGTAATGTGAATGCTGAACAGATGGTTTTGTGCAGACCAATGCTATTTCTTGCTCCACTCTGCAGCTCTTTTTCAAAGCCAGAAGAGATGAGAATAATTTATTTTATTGACATTTATTTTTGTGATTGAGCTTTTAATTATTTTGTAGGACTTAAAGGTTTCTAGATGTCATGGAAGGTTCCCAAAAGTAGGTCAGGTATCGCTTATGTTGACAGCTTAAAAGAGGGCAGAAAGATGAGGTGCAATAGATATTCAGGAAATAAAGCTGGAATCAGCCACAGTGCGTGTGGTGTTCCTGGCATTCTAAAAGCCTTTAAAACTCCGAGCCTTTAGGAAAAAAAATCTCTTATTAATGCTTGCCAATTTTACTGAATCTAACAGTATACAAACAACAGCAAACATATACAATTATGCAAAATGTGTATTTTAACTCAAAATAGAACCCTGCTTTTTAAAGCAACTCTGCACTGTATATTGTCTTGTAAATGAATATCCCTTTATATTAAACTATAAAAATTACATTAAAAATTTGGAGATTCAAGTGTTCAAAGCTTTTGATAGGGATGATTTAAGTGGGCCTGCACAAACTTAATTCTTCACTATCTCTCTTACATACTGCTATAATATCGTGTTTAATTAAAGTCCCACAAACACTATTTTTTACAGGACCCTTGTCACCTTCCCTGCAGAGGATGGACAATACTTCTTTAATGAGCATTTTTTCAGTTTATTTTTATTCATTTTTCAGTGTGTGGTCCTATGCCTTTTGCATTATTCAAACACTATGTAGAAGACAGAATTCTTTAA
>JAUBOD010000208.1:6795592-6864112 GCA_032353885.1 Nothura maculosa | reverse complement strand
TGCTCTGTTCTTGTTCGCACACATAGTTGCCATAGAAGGCAATCAGGTTGGCCAGGTGTGATTTGCCTTTGGCAAATTCATGATGACTGTTCCTAGTCACTTGCTTGGCCATCACATCCTTAATAAGATTTATAGGATTTGCTCCATAACTTTCTTTGGGACTGAAGTTATGCTGATCAGCCTGTAGCTGCCTACAATCTCCTCCACGCCTTTCTTGAGACAGGCATAATTTTCCAGTCATCAGGAACCTTCTCCATTCTCCATGACCTTTCAGATATGATAGAATGGCTTCAAAACACCAAGTGCCTCTAACCTTGGATGTGTTCCTCCCAGTACCATAGACTAATTTGTTTAAATGAGCCCCAACTCCATATTCTTCATATATTATGAACCAGCCACTGGGCTCAAGGACTGATGAGGCCTACAGGCAGATTTAATCATCTCTTACACTTTTAGGATGAAATTGAATTATTTTGTGGAAGAAACACAGAACATGCTCAACCCTGTAAATCAGTAGGTAGGCTATTAACCCTTTTTTATCTGGCACTATAGCATTAAAGAGTAAGTATAAACTTGTAGATTCTTCTCTATGTTATACTTATGTTACCACATTTATTCATTATAATTTTCAAGGATTTTAAAATGTTAAGTAATCTTTGCCTATCTACATGATAAAATAAAAATTATCTTCAAATTGCTGTCACAAACCAACAGTTGTGCTCTAAGACACAGATGCTAATGGGAGATTCTACAAATCTAGTAAACTATGTTTGCTTTCTTACTGCATCTTGAAAAAATGTAGGATGACTGATGTCCTACTGGTACTATGGTTTGATTACCTGTTTAAATTTGCTACTAGTTTTACACAGTGATAATGAAATTCATCCCTTAAAAAGTGATTACAGTCTGTCACCCACTGACACAACTATAGATACATTGGTAGATGGATATTGAGGTCATGGCACTAGTTATTCTGAGCAATATTTCAAAAAAGCCATTTCTTCTGGCTGTTCAAATCTACAAGATAACAGGTGGGTGGCGTACAGTCAGTATGACAATGTTGTCATTTTATTTTCCATTATTACCTTAGCTGAAATAAAAATGTTTTCTTAACAGTTTATCCAGTAGAAGATATTTTGGGGACTACTTCAGAGTTTAGCTACAGAGATGGAAATTTTTAAGATGTTTCAGGATATTTAAAAGCTAAGGCTCAGCTTTTTCTTTATCACAGTGGCAGGTGTTTTTTTTCCCCTCTTGAGAAATTATTTTTTTTTTAATCCTATGTTGGATTCAATGAACATTCAATTAATAGAGTAAATTAAATAACCAAAAAAGTCTACTAAAAAGAACATGAATAAAAATGTGATTAGGGAAGCAAAGGCAACTATAAAATGGAAAGAAATGGAAGACAGAGACAAATATATAGACACAGCAAATTTCCCTATGTTAATTCAAAACACTCTCAGAAAATTGAACATCAACTATTTTCTCACTGAACAAAGTTTTAAACACATTGAACATACAACGTTGTGATTTACTCATATAGAAGATGTATGTTGGAGCAGAGCAAAACATTTGGCATATATGTATTTTATTTTTTATAGCAGTAGAAATTAGATGTCAAGAATACTGGCTTCTTGAGACAGGTTATTTGTTAGATAACACTGGGTATTAATTTCCCAGTATTTGGCTATGCTTGATACTGATTTAGTTCAGGACTGCTTATTGCAAGTAACTGTAGGTCTCAGTGACCCTTTTAGACAAATTTGTATTCTAGAGATCAGGTGTGCTGAGTATCTCAGTTTGCTCTAGTATCAAGTTACAGAACACGGACTTCAGTGTCGTAACTTCCTGTATCCCCAAATAAGCCACTTCCCATTTCCACAATGCCATTATTATCTCAATCCGTAGCTACTGAGATTTTTAGCAAAATTTATTTTGGAGTTACAGTGGTTTTTTTTGGAGTAATAGTAGGCCAGGCCTTCAAGGAGAAATTCCATTTTCAGGCGTTCTGTTATTTCCCTTGGTCAAAAATAAGCTCAATTGGCCATTCCTTCATCTGGAGGTGGGACCCTCAAATGGGATAGTTTCTGCTATTGGCTTTCTCTACTGTGTAAGCACAAAGAGAGTGCACATCAGCACACCAGCCTCTAGGCTTTATTCTTTCTACAGCATTTTCTCAGAGCAAAGTCTCTGAGGTCCACTATACTATATATAACACTATAAATATAGTAGGAAAATTCTATTCTAACAAGGGAAGCAGCTAAGTACAAAGTACAGTAACCTCAAAAATACTGTCAAGTTTCTGGAAAAATTGTAAAAAAAGCCTTGGGAGATATAAATGAAGGAAATTATTTTTGAGTAGAAAACAAGTTTCTAACACAGCTTTTTACATACAAATTCTTTGCTCTGTCTGTTCCAGAAGACAGAGCCTATGAAATCAAAGAAAACAAACTCCTTTGTGAAATGGGCTTTATGTGTAAGAACAATGTGACTGCAAAGGAAAAGTCACTGAAGTCCAGTAAAGGAGCTTCACATGATATCTGAGCTGTGACACAAAAGCCCAAGCTGGCTGCAGATATAGATCTCATATAGTATGAAATTTTATTCCCTTTTAAGATTGGTCATACACATTGTTTCTTTTAAAACCTCATGTTATTTAAAAACAAGTTTTGGACACATAACCAGAAAAGCAGAGATAGCACAAGCTTAGCCACAGCATGTCCATGGGTGACACAAACTTAAGGAGTTTGAGGAGATGCATTTTTCTTCACTCCACTTACTTCTTTAGCACTTTGAGTGAAGTATTCAAGAAAACTCATTCATGAGGCTTATGTATTATTCTGTGACTATCATGCACTCAAAAACTGTATGATTATCATCTTCACTGTAATGAATTACACTAATTAACTTTGTTATCTGTGAGTATGGACCAGATTTCAACTTGAGATTGGGAGTTGCTAATCCTGGAAAAAGAAACTTTATTGGTGCTTAGTTTTCCTGGAATTTTTTACCTTAAAAGCAAGTATGTATCTTTTGCTTTTGTGATAACTAGGGTTATTTTTGGAAAACAAAAAATAAAACATCATTATTTGCTGTAAATGAATGCAGTTTCACTCTTTATAGTTTAGACCTGATATTTTTATAATGTTTTAAATTTTTAATTTAAATAAATGGTGTTAAAACATGAATATTTTTGGCAGAAGTCTACAATTTTCATGCAAGTTCAACAGCCTTTATTTCAGCAAATGTTCTCAGTGATTTTATTTTTATAGATGAACAGTATGCACTGTCATAATATGAACACACTAATATGCACTGCTAAAGGACCTTTTTAGACTTCCTCAGTTGATACTTTTTGGTTATGAAAGAGGAACACTGAAAAGAAAGTAGTTGGATTGAACTGATTTGAAATGATTTTGAAATTTGAAGCTATGAATACATTTTGAAGTGTGACTCATCCCTGCATATGTTAGATTTATTTATTTCATAATATCAGGTTGAAATAGGTCACAGTCTATGACATAGCTTAATTTTACTTTTTTAACTATAATTATGCTGATATCGTTGACTTAATCCAATTTTTGGTTTATAAAATTACAGTTACCATAGAGATAATGTTGAGAATGAAATTCACTGTCTAAGATTCAGAAATAGTTTTAATTTTCTGGGATATTTGAGGTCACATCAGTATTCCATCAATGAACCATCTGTACAGTAGAGGATCATGACTTAAGTGATCATCAGTGACAAAGTGATAATATTTTCTTCAGAATCTGAAGGAGGATTATTTAAAAGATAATGTCAAATGTTAAAGACAAGGCCCATCCGAGTCAACAAGAAAAATATTTTATTGTGTGTATGGATTTCTTGCTTGCAGAAAGAAAGCTTTTGTGTCAGTAAAAGGAGATAAATTTTATTCAAGACTATATATTAATGTTATGTACATTTAAGAATATAATTAATATTATGTGCTAGCATACACATAGCTCAGGCAAAGAATTCAGATTCAGATTATTTAGTTAATACAAAAGATAGTTGGGTGCAGTTATGATGCCATGTGTGGACATGGTATCTTACATATATTTGAATAATAAATAATTGATGATGTTATGCAAATGCTGACTTTTTAATAACTGCTGTGATAATGTGCCACCTAATTTGAGCCACCTCTATATACCAATTTCTAATAATAGAAAACTGTGTTTTGGTTTTCTACTGTGGGCAAATATATTTGATGGTAGGCTGAAAGCACCAGATGCATTTTACATCTGTGATCTTACCAGAATATAAGATAAAAGGCTAGTAGCACAGTAGTCGACTGCGGTTCATAGACTTCATAGCTGGGATTCACATGCATGGCTGCCTGGAAATGAACCATAAACAGTCATGGCTTGGTAAGCTAAAAACAGCACTGTGCAGTATCAGGCAAAAGTCTGTTTTCTGAATCTCCTGTCTGATGTCTCCTTGCTAGGACAGACAAAGAACTGGCCACAGAGAGAGAAATACTAATTTTCTGCATGCTGAAGTGAGAGCATGGGGAGAGCATCTGCTGGGGATTAGGAAATCATTTTAAGATATTGACTCAAAACTTTAGATAAAGAAGATTCTGGCAGACTAGGTCATTACAGGAGATGTAACGAAATACATTACTAAGTAGATTTGACATATTACCAAAGTTTGTAGCTATTCAACACTGAAATACTTTTCAGAGACTGTAGTACATTATTTGTGTACAATCCAATTCAGAATTTGTGAAAGATGAATTTGTAATGTCATGTAATGATTTGAGTTATTGTCTATATGCTTTCTGTTGAGCGTATTGTTGCATCTTCTATGACACTTGGAGAGGACATTTAATTTGAAGTGTTATTTCCTAGAAGAACAAGCAGTATAATTCTAGTCTGTTAATTCAACATGTACCTGTTTACAATTTTATCTCTTCTACATAGTCAAAGCTTTTTTTAATTAAAATCAAATTGATGGAAGACATGGATGCATAATTAATGATGGTCCAACTAGCTACTTCATAGATGAATACGTTCCTTTTGCCTGACAGTACAGCCTTGAAAATGCAGGTAATGAATGTGAATCATTTTGTACATCGATCAAATCTGAATCTGGGCCTGAAAATACAGATTTCTAGGCTACTTTTGGTTCAGCTAGATTGTCAAGCAGGATAGTTTATATTCATTAAGCTTACCATAAGCAACACGGTCTCTAGAGTGGATAAATACTTAACCTTATGCCTACTGGGCAAACCAGAAATCTATTTACTTGCTATCAATAAATCTTCATCAAATCTACCGTAATATCCTAAAGGGCTAATGATTTCACAAAAGGAACTAAGCTCTGTTAATATTCTGGCCAAATAAAGGGCTTGTCTTTAATTCAACCTTCTCTAACCTAAGCACACAGGAACATGGAAACTTGTAAAAGAAAACAAACATAGGCAACAAAAAGATCCATCCATAAAAATATCCTAGCAAAAGAACACCAGAAAGTATCCAATCAATCTTACAAAAATAAGGCACCATCTGTATGTGTGCCTCCTTTTGGGGTGATGAAAATGCAAATAATATGTAACAGATGTTATTCACATTGCTCTAATACACTGCTGGGAGCTGTTCAGATGCGATTACAATAGTGTGTAAATATATACAGAACACAACAAAAATATTTATAAAATGAGCTGTAGCACCTGGTGAGATGAATAGTACTGTCACCTCAAGAAAATCAAATGTCTGCTCCAGATTTTTATGTTATTTTTGTACATGGTAAGAAATTGTTGTGTTATTTCTATAATAACTGACAAAACATCACAAAGGTTGCACAAAACCAGCTTCCTAATAATAAGCAGTAGGGATGCTTTGTCTGTCTTGGGAGATGGAAGAGCACCGGGGGTGGAGCACAGGGAAAGAAATTTTAAGAAACATCTGAAATTATTCAAATTAATCAGTTCTTGAATCAAGTGTTTGAATAAATACCATCCTTCCTCTTTATTAGTAGAAAAATCCTTAGCTTTCCTGAGATCTCCTTTTTTGCACAAGGAAGTACCTTGTGAGTTATCTGTCATCCTTAAATCTCAGTCGTGCCTCTTCCCCAGGGCCACGCATATTCTGTGCTCTCTGAGGTACCAGCTTGCTGGGGATTGAATCCATAATATCTCTGAGTAAAGCAAACTGAAAAGCATAAGCTTCTAGCAGCGACCATCAGCAATTTTGCTTTTTATTCTACAGGGATAAAATAATGGACAAAATAATTGTTTGACCCTGCTTTCCACTCTCTCCTCACTCCCTATTTGGCATGCTGCCAAGCACATGAACTATCAGAAAAGGCAGTTGTAGCTGCCATTCCTGCTTGTTGGTCACTAGGGCACGGAGTATATCTAGAGGAGGGTTTTTATTTCCCAGATGAAGATAGTAGCCTTAGGCTAAAGATTGGTTTGTTCTCTTTAACAGTTTTTAAAAGGGCTCTATCTTGTTTACTGTTATCATCAATGCTGAAGATTTCACTTATCCTAATAAAATCAGTTCTGTGACACAGATGAGAGCTAAGGTAGAAGCAACCTTTCTCATATGCTGTTTGTTAGGAAGTGCTTGTGGGTTTTTTTTGTTTGTTTTGTTTTGTTTGCTTTTCTGGACTAATATGCTTCTTTACCCTGCACCATCTCCTAAATTTTGGCACCAGCAGTAAGAAATAGAGGAACTTGTTGGCATTTATATGACTGAAAATTTGTAATTTTACTTGTGTAAGTAAATTAAGTAAATACTTCTTCACTTCCTTCCTTCTTCAGTTTACTCTATTACCCTCAAATATTTGCAGTAAAGCTTCTCAGAGGCATTTTTACATGTGTAACTCTTCCTACCTCAGGCTTGAATAACCTTCAAGTTGAATTTTCCTAAACATCAAGGGAAAACTTCTTTATTGAACATATGTAAATTAAGATTTTTTTTAAATTGTGCATTTACTTTCTTCTTTTATTCCAACAAATTTATTACTTCTATTTTCCTCAACTTTAGCCATAGTTACATCAATAAGATTAGCCATTGGGAAAGGACTTGGGTGTCATTTTCCCATGTAGATTCCTGATAAAATAAAGATCCAATAAAAGTTATCTTTTTCTTGTAATAATTTAGCCAATTTCAATATGCAAAAAAAAGTTAAACTTTCTACACTTTTTAATACCAATCTCAGTAGACGTACTTGCACATCTGATGTTTGAAATGAAAGCAATGTGCTCTAATGACTTCACTGAGAGTCATTAAAACTTGAAAAGCCAAAAAATGCCATGAACTATATTCAATTCACACAATACAATTCACCAGTTAGGAGTTCTCAACTTGTTGTGATGACTTACCCTTGCATTCAGTGTACGTGTCACTCTATAGGAGGAGATGGCTTGGGAAAGTTAAGGAGAAGAGAAGAAGGGCTATTACCTCCAGTCTGGAGCTTGCCATGCTCTTTCTTGGGCCACTACCAAAGGACAGTGTTACCTGTTGGAGCAGCGCTCCTGACTGCCCCTTTTGGCACAGAGAAGGGACTCCAGGTTCTGCAGTCAAGTATCTCCATCACTGTTCTCCTTTTGACTCAATAACCCATACGGTTTGTATTGCACACACATGATACAACCATCATGAGGACTGACTTGGTGTCAGTTTGGATGATTGTAGAATACACATGGGTGTACATCACAGGATGTGAGAGTGATACTATCAGGTTAGAATTGTGCAGTCAAATTCTAGCCCAATGCTTCTTTAATCCATTGACATATATTTTTATCTATAATAATTCTTAGGTATATTTTACTGAAAGAGGAAGGTAATACTGTGACTTGCATAGGTAGTACTTTATCCCCTTAACCTTAAAAGGCTATATGAATTTGTAACTAAGTATTTTTTTCTATTTTTTTTTTCCTGTGTGTAAGAGTTTGCGTGCTGTTTTTATAATGTTTTCATTGATGTCAAGACCTTGGTATAAAAACAAACTAGCACTATACTAATTTACCCCATGGTCTCCTGGGTCTTCCTTTGCGTCTCTCCTTGAGCAACTGGCATAGCTGCAGGACTGTTTACTCCACGGCTTATTTCCCCTTTATCTTTGATGTCCCAGGATGTCAAAGGCTGTGAATTTAATATTGATTTTATAAAGTACTTTTACTGTAACATGTCAGCTCGGATTAGCCTCAACCTCGAGGAAGCTTGGGCACTGAGCTGGATTTGCACGCAATGTGGCTCTCCGGCTCGCAGACTCTTTTCCCGAGCGAATGCTTTATTTATGAGAGTGACAGTGTGCTGTGAAAGCAGGGACAGCACACAGCCCCCAGCCATCTCTGTGTCTTGTATACACAGCGTCAGTGCCCTGTGTATACATTAGGCTTGAAAATGTAAGTGGATCAGAGAGACGTATCATTTGCTGGTATGTAAACAGACAGATGAGTTTATAGATCGCATTAAACCCCAGTGGCTGTAGCTAGTGGAACAGAGAGACAAGTCTTCTTGCCTTCCATCCCCCATCTCACTCCTTTTTATTCCGCCTTAGACCGTCAACACCAACACCACACGTTGGACTCACTTACTTGAGGGAGCAAATAGAGGCATCTCTGCAAGGGGGAAGTGTATGTGGAGAATATTCCAGCCTTGCTGCTTGGTCTCAGCCTTTCATTGTTCCCTTGAAAGGGCAGGTGCTGTTGATGAAATGCGTGAATCCCCAGATTAATCTGCAAAGTCTTTTCCTAACTCAGTATTGATCCTGCATTCAGTCCCAACAAAAGTGCAATATCTTTCTTGATTTCTCCTTTTTTTTTCCTTCTTTTCCCCCTTCTTATACTTTATACCTCTTTGGGGGAAAGGAACGGGGAGAGGAAAGGAAAGTGCAGTTTCCACATTTTGTAGCTACAGACATTGCCAGTGAGGTAAACTTTGTCCAGATTGATAATGTTGAAGCTTGGATCTACACTCTCAGGGGGTCAGTCACCAGTTTTCTTCTGTGTTGAGCAAATCATGCCAACTGATTACACACTGTTAATGAAAGATTAACTATTTAATGCATTAGCTTTTTGAAAGCACATGGAACAGCTGTGATCTTAGACTGTGTCTGCCCCATTCATGGCATGTTTGATTTTCTCATAGCTCCCCAGCTGGTCTGAGTTTGCTTTCCTCCGCAATTGAGCTAGTTCAGGTCCTCTGAGTGCATGGAAGATATTTCTTGTTTGGTTCATTAATCTCTCTGAAAACCTTAATTTTGAAGCCTCTATAATATTAATGGTTCTACACAACATTTTTTTATTCTTTATGTACAATAAAGATTTTAAAGCATCTGTATAGCTACATTGTCCTGCTATTCAATGTGTTTTGCTTATCTGGTTAGGCATGTGTGCTGTTAGAGAGTTTTTAAAGTCATTTTCACCAAAGATAAGCCATTGGGGTATGAAACCTGCGCATGCACATAAAGAATTTGGCTGATCTTTAATGATTTAGGAAGAAGGAAAGAATATTAGAATTTATCCATTCTCCTGTGTTTCATATAATACAAGTAAGGAAGCTTCAGAACAACACTCATGATTCCCATGGTTTCAGGGAGCAAATGGGAAGCATAAAACTGCATTTGTGTGCACCTAGACCATCAGTGCTCCATATTCATACTGGAAATAGCAGAAATTTTTTTTTGTGAAAATTTGGCAAGCAGGACTGCAGGTGATAAAATCAAGATCATGTGATATTCTCAAAAATGTGATTTTCTCAAAATTTTTTTTTCTCAAAAACTGATAATACAGACTCAAAATCTTCAAATTATGCTACAAAATGATATTTCAAAACTTAAAACTCAATGAGGTGTTTTCCTTGGTGTTCAGCCTCACATTTCTTACCCATAAAAGAGATATTAAGTAGAAATAGACAAAGACAAACTATGTTTTTTACATATTTTTATCCAGAATAGAAACATAGGGTACTACCAGTGTTAGATCCCAGAAAAAAATATCACCCTGGATAGCAGAGCATAGAATTTTTGACATGTCAGTGGAGTATCTAGATGAAGTGTGTAAAGTAATTGGGAATCAATGGTTATTATTGCTGATGCTATTGTAAAACCATAAATATTTCATACATCTGAGAACACCACCTCTTCTCTTTCCTGTGCAGTATGCAGACAATGAATTGTCTCATATTTTCTGTAGGAAATAAACATTCCTTGTGTCTGTTGAAGTAATATAATGTGACTGTATCTGTGTCTGACTTTTTCAAACAATATAGTTAATAATAAAATGTCCTTTATACATTTCTATCTATATTTAACAAAGCGTGTGCTGAATAAACAAGGATAATCTGTGTTAATCTGTAGCAAAAAAATCACTTGGCTAAATCATATTTCAATTTTCACTGAATTCATGCATACAAGGTAAGTTGGATTATTAGCAAGGTATCATTTTAAAACTCACTTAAAAAATAAAATTATTCCAAATTATAATTAATTTCCGTATGGCTCTTATAATATGAAAAATACAAATTTTGGGGACATGGTGATGTTTTCAAGCTTTAATTGACCTTTCTAACTAAAGAAATGTCCAAATAATAAATTTGTTCAAAGTATGCAGTTATATTTTTCAGACTTTACACACACACCATCCTATTCAAGTTCTGTTGCATCCAGATTTTCCCTGAGCAGTGTGTTAATTGCCGCATATCAGAATTGCTAGGTTCTGGACAGTCTTTCACTCCATGAAAATAATTGAGGCATATGTGCAATTCCATTTACAGAGTACCTTTAATGGACAAGAGATTTTAACAGACCTGTTTTTACAGGTGGCTGTGGAAGTCCTCTTTTCTTTTGTATGCCAGAAAGAAAAAAATTCTTTGCACATTGCAGCCCAAGCTGTTAGCAGAAACTGAATTAGGGACTCTTTTGCGATGGAGCAAGCTGGCTGACAAAGCTGTTTAGCAGACTTTTATGGTTCTGCATGCAAAGTTTCAAAAAAAAATGTTAACTTCATTTCATCATTTCAAAAAATCATTTGGTTTGTAAAGGAAATATTAACTGCTGCTTCTTCAAACAGCAGCACGAGACAAAAATATTAATACTTCCTAATATTGTCAGAAAGCTCTGTGGTACTGTCAAGAATTGAATGCTGGTCTCTCCTAAATCCCAGTTCATTGCAAGCAGGTTTGCTTTCATCCAGTAATCTCTGACTGCCAGAGGCTACTGCAGGGTGGCCTAAATAAAAGGAACCCTGAGGTAGTGTTAATTTGTGCCATAAGGTCAAAGCAGACTCTGTTTAACCCTGGGGTGTTATTAGTACAATGGTGACATAGTCGTTTTTGCTGTTTCTTCTTGTTGCTCAACTGAGTACAGCATAGGCAAATCCTAAGCATTGGATATTTAGATGCTCAAATTTCTTTGTCTTACCTGCTAACAAATTGCAGGGAACGATTGTGTGTGGTCATTTAAATTACATAGCTTCTTTATACCCTATTATTGAATAACAGCATTTTGAAAAGATAAAATGGTGAATTGTCAGTATTCTAGCTAACACTCCCCCTCCTCTTCAAGGGTTACTTCTGGAGAGCAGTACTTCTGCAGTGCTAGTAGGAATGCGAATGTTTGTAACCACCCTCCTTCCCACTCCCCTCCCAAAAAACAGATGTAGAAGGTTAGGTTTGAAACCAAGTTTAACCTAGGTATAGGTTAATTAGAACAGATATTCAGAATCTAAAAAAATGTTCATGAAATATTTGACCAGAATATATATACTGCAATAACACATGTGCATGTAGTTGAGTACATCTAAGTTAGCTTTTGTACATTTGTGCATGTCATGTATCAGGTACACGTTGCCATGTTGGCTGTCTCTGAGTTTCAGGAGTGACTTCTAAGGTTATAACCCACCCTCATCCCATGTCTGGATTCTCAAAGTTTTCAACTTTAGCTTTGCTTTGGGTGATGGCTAATGGCGCTCTCGCACTCAGAGTATCAATATTTTTGGGTTTTTGTCCCTGCTTCTCAGAGCCATCCACATGAGCCACCATCTCTCTATTTCTTCACTGTATCTCTGTTCCTATGGATTTTCAGTTGCTTTAGACTGCAGTTTGCTTCATTTAATACTCACTGGGCCTCTTTCTTACTTGAATTCAGAATGCTGTGTATGAGTCTGTTAAGAGAGCCTGACGACAGAGGCCATAACAATTTTGTCTATTTCAATTATGTAGCTTGGTGTGTACATATAATCTCTGTAAGGGAATCCCTGTAACCTCATAGGAAGATGATAGAACCCCTTTCCATGTGATTTAGCAGTAACTACATATAAAGTTTCAACACACAACTTCCTAGATCTGATGTCAGGACAGAACATGTAAAACAAGCACTTTTCTAGGGCCATGATTGAGTAAACAATTGGTGGGGAAGCAAATTTGATTTAATACTTCAAAAGTGGGATTTGCAGGGGGAATTTTGGCAAATTTGGCTTATATGTAAAGTTGAAGCACACAAGCGGTACATCCTGTTTCAGTGAAGACACAGCTGTGCTGAACTGCAGCCACAACCATCGCATCTAGATCAGCCAGAGCAACTTCAGGAAGTGCTTTTAAGCACAAAGATAGGTATCAAAATATGCTATATATGCCTAATGCTGACATGTTAGGTAGTAAGAGGCATTATTAGCACTAATTTTATAAACTTAGAGGACAACAAGAGGCTTTATTTCTCTTCACTGGCCATTTCCTTTTTCCTTTATCTTCTTTCCACTGCCACCATTACTATCTTCTTATCTTGTTCTCATAGACAAAACTTGGCTCTTTCTATGTTTCTGCTAAATGCAGTAGCAGTGAGATGGTTTAAATTGCTATGTCCTCACTGATGTCTATTTCAGAGGGATTCTTAGGATGCTCTGCCTTTTAAGGACAGGAAAGAAATTCAGAACAGGATCAGAACAGGAAGGTAAGACAGGAATGATCTCAAAACACCTCACCAAATGTACATCAGGCATTATTTTCCGATCCCATTGATTTCCTTGTGTTTCCTCGCCAAGCCTCATTTGGCTACATCAGTCTACTTGGCTTTGAACATTGAGCTAAAATTAGTATCATCCTTGAAAGCCTTATTAAATGTCATTGGATATATTCAAGCATTTACATGTTTTGGTGTTTTGCCTTGTTTTGAGCAGTGTAACTTAATCAGCAGCCATGTAGCAACATCAAAGACAAGTACAATAATAGCCTGGTGTTCTATTTTTTATTAATTGAGATGGAGCTTGCACTGCCTTCCAGTGCACTGGTATTCATTCCTCTTTTTTTCCTATAAACAAGCATGGAAATATATTTTTTTTAATTAGCAATAAATTAATGTACATAATAATAGCAATCTGCCTTCATCAAACCCCAGATGATGATGATAAACGTTAGCATTATACTCAATTTGCAGTCTCTCCTATTTATGTCCCGTTACATTTTTCAGGACTTGGAAGACTAACCCCGTGATCTAGCTTAAAACAGATGCAAGTTAGGATTACAGCCAAAACATATTCTGAAGCAGAGAATGTATAATTGATTGTTGTGCTAATGGCTTCTTTAATACCTTGAGGAATAAATACAATATGCTACTTTGATTTGTCGTTTTGAGAAACCCATTGCGAAGCATTCTATGGTAACAGGATATTTGTTAATGAGGCCTTTCCTTTATCCCAGAAAACTCAGTAGTCGCTGCTAAAAAATCAAATGGGTCATTTCACATTTTGTATCCAGGTTTCAGTGGAAATAAAGTATTTTCAATAACAGTCATTGGAATTACCAGGAAAGAAATACTAATAATTTTTTCATGTGCATCCTAACTTCTCAAATTGTGCCCAATTTTTCTTTAAAATAACTCCAAATTATAAAACCTTAGTTTGAAAATAACTATGTGACAGCTGCAGATTTTGAAAGGGTTTAGATTGTCACTCTGTACATTTTTAATGCTTATTCCCCTTTCTACTATAAAGGTATTCTGTATTAGTAGTTATGTTTCTCAAGAGCACAAAACTGCACTCTTTTCTTACAATCATTGGACATCATAGGCTCTCAGGAGCAAATCACTAGGGAGCTGGGACTTGGGATTGTTACCAGTGATAGCCCAGTGAGCCTTTATGGCAAACAGGATTGACAAGACTACTATAAAAATACCCTGTACAATAGCTCTCTGCCATTTGTCATTATTTAGCCTAACAGTGTGGCAAGCTGTATCAGCCTTCGGACATCTCTCTCCGGCAGAGCTGTGCTTTATTTCAGTCCTTGTTTCATGGAGAAACAAGCTCTTAGTTTGTGTAAATTGTGCTTAGGGACAAAATGATCACTGCTAAAAACAATAGCAAAATTCTCAGGGATTTCATTAGCAGAGAGGGCTGGGGAAAAAGTGCTGACAGATAAATCCATGGGGCAGTTGATTTGAGTAGTCAGACTTCATTGCTTGAACGTAGATAGAGGATACTTTCTGTGCCGCTTTCTAAATACTAGATAAGTGTTATTTAAAAAACATTTCACCTTAGAATCTATAATCCAAAAAAGAGCATAAAAAAGAGAGTAGAGCTGTTGAAAGAACCACTTTGTGTTAGAGCAAAAGGGTTTGTGAAACTATTTGCTTTTGTTTCTCAGGCCAGCATTCCTTCTGGTGCTCATTAAATGGGATTCCAAATTTCAGTCACTGATGTGTTTAAAACCATTTTAATGAAAAAAATTCTAATCCTGTGTAATCGTACTATAAGTGTTCTCTGTCTCTTCAGAGGTAAAACATTGTAAAATTTTAATGCAAGCCTCTGCCTGGCTGTATTAAAAGTGTTTGGCTAGCTTTAAATCTGATTAGTGTAACTGTTACAGATTACAGTGAAATCACTTGCGATCATAGATAGTCTCAATTGAGACCCACAGTCCACACTGTTAAAATAACTGTGGCATTTAAATGGACAAACACAAACAATTCATTGTAATAGAGAAGTTAATCTTTTTATTAGAATAATAATAGGGTTATCAATTCTCTGCTGTTAATTATACTTCATGTTAATAAGATCATATACAAATACCCTTTCAAGCAATCCATTGTAAATATACTCAGCTACAGTTCCATTTAGGGACATGCAATGTGCCAAAAGTGTCTGGCTTCAGTATCACCCAAAATGAACGCAGAAATTTCCCTTTCCTGTCAAAAACAGAGCTGCTGTCAAAGAGGGAAAATCTGTATATGGTACTACTTAGAAATAACTGCAAGGATGATTTTTTTTATATATGATGGTAGTTCTCAGAATACAGAAATATTTGATTTAATCATAATAAGGGGAATAATAATACTGTGTACCAAAAATCAGCTATAGTGCTAAGAGAAGTTGTGCAGGCCTTTCTCATAGCATCCATTCACTGTTCCTCTTCTTGCTGATAAAACTCTCTTTTTATATTCAGCAGAAAAAAAATAAGTTCTGCATTGTGCCAATTCAGTCCTTCAAATCTCTGCTCTTAATTATACTTTATGTACAATTGGCAAGATATTTTTGTGTATTAGAATACTTCAGAGGTGGTAAAGATGTGTTTATCGCAACAAACCTAATCAGATGACTTAACAGATGAAATGCAGAGAGCTAACTTAAAGTTCGTTCCTGTGCCCCCTTTTCAGGAAAACTGATTAGTCTGATTACTGGCTAAAGAACTGGACCAAATATGAGCAGGAAATATGCAGGAAGGAAGACGGTAAAGAAACTGATTAAGGAATTAACTCAGATGTGTGATGTAACTATAAATACCCTACTCAAAGAAGGATTTATCCTGATTTCATGCATGTTTTAGCTTTTGAATCATTTCTTTTCTGAACCTTTTTATTTCTACAGTCCATAACATTTGGACATTAAGCTAAGCCTAATGACTGACATTTACCTTAATTACTCCAAGGATCTGAGCTCCACAACTAAAAAGGACTGTCTATTTATCTTAAAGAATAAGTGTCATAATACAAGGGAAAATGAAGTAAAAGAACATAGATAACTAAGAAGGGGTTTAAGCATCTGATATTTCGTACTGTAGCAACAAAAGCTTAAATTGTCTTTGCTATTTTGTAAGATTTTATGATTGTTAGATTTGCTATTGTGTAGAATGTATTCAGTTAAATACTTTAACAAAAATATATCTGAAGAGTTCATATGCTGTAAAGTGCTACTATTGTAGAAATATAACAATATTGTACAATAAGGATGAAACCTAAATTGGGAAAATGCTAATGCAAGCTTTAGATGTAAATAAACAAACACTAGTGTAAGTAAAACAAATATTGGTGGATGGTGCAATTCCATGAGAAGAAATGATGAGCCAGAATAGAAATGGAATGGAATAAAAAAACAGTTTGCATTTTTTGAAGTTTTATGTTTCTTAATCCTGTGTTTCTTTAACTTTATTAACTCCATAATTGAAGTAGAAAATCAGAACCACCACTTTCCTCTTCTCAAGGCCAGGGCAGGAAAAAGTATAGTACTATGGAGAAGTGAGGGATTGGTGAAAAGATCTGCCAAAAGGAAAACTCAGCTCTTAATGCTAATTTAGATTTGTGGAAGTTTCAGAGCTCTAACTCTGCAAATCTCAGGCTTTGGACTAGCCAGGAAATACTGGATGCACACTCAGTTAACCCAGGTATATTCTAGTTGAGTATTGGTATGAATGATCCACACCCTGCTGTTTATGGGGTGGGTGGTGTTCTAAGCAACACTGAACTTTCAGAAGAGTTTGCTTTTTTTGGTGGCAATGTCTGAATCTCCCAGCAGGAGGGATATCTGAAACACAGTCCCCTTATCCTTAGTGATTTGTGAAGGGCTCAAGCTTGTGGCAGCTGGGGAAAGGGTTAACGTGTCTTACATGAGTTGAAGAGATAGAGCGGCTGCTTGGCCTCAGTGTGAGGATTGCCCTGGGAGCCAAGCCATGCAGGAAAGAAAGAAATCACCTTGCCTAAGATGGCAGGTTACTTGCTCTGAAAGGGATGGTAACAGGGGAAATCTCTAAGAAGGCTTTCAGATTGGCATAGGATCAGACTTGTTTTATGGCTAAGAAAACACTTGTAATCACTATGTTCTATCCAAAATTGTTTTCTTAGAAAAATGGGCATTTGACCAGGGGCCAGGCACAAATATAACAGCATATATTCAGGAAAGGATGTATATCAGCATGTGGGATGCTATTCTGAAGCTCAGCTCTGAAGTTCATGTCCTTAATTTCAAGTGTCACTTTCTGTTCTGTACAAACGCTTTTCATTATTTTCATATATTATCAGCCCTACCATTAGTTAAGAATTCATTTTTGAAACTAGTTCTCTTAATGCTTTTAGATATTTAAATAAGAATGCTTACAATGTATTTTTTCTGCATTATCTTTCAAAAATTCAATATGTGAGATTAATGTTCTAAATTTTAAGACTAAAATGTGATTGCAAATTCTTAACAGAGATCATCCACATACTGCTTGTACTCATTTCTATTTTCACACTCAAATGAATACTGTCATAAGTGTGTTTTAAGTTGTGTAAACTAAAAGATCTTTGCTATGTTTGATTCAGGTTATTGGTTCAAACTATCTACCCAAAGGGCTTAGTCGGATGCTTTCCGTGCAGTCAACTCAGTCTGTTGACAGCTCTGCAGAGGTTAGCTCTGGTATCTCACACAGCCTCTTACACATTCATCACTTGGAAATATCAGCAATAAACCCCTATTTTGCTACAATGCTTGGCTATTCCAGAGGGGCTGTGTCTGTATTGGCCTCACAGTACTCCAGACTATAAACCTGATGAAATAAGAACTGCACAGCCCCTGGGCCTGTAAAGAGAGTAGCATATGGACAGCACCCAACACAGCAAATTCAGGATCTAGGAAAGTGATGTTAAAGCTTTTGTTGACTTTAGCAGAGCCAGAATTTCAGGCACTTGGGGCTTAAATTCACTTGCCTTAAATTCACTTGCCTTGGTCTAATTTAAAAATAACTAGAACAGTCATTAAAAAAAGGAGATGTTCATATTTATTTCTGGTTAATATATAATTCTCAGTGGGATAGCTTTTTCTACTCACTGAAGCATAAATAAAATGTATCATAGATTCTTTATAAATGTGTCAGAACATTATGTACTCAACCTTATACACAATATTAGCAGACTACATAGGAAGATTAAAAAACAAGTCTGTACTAGAAATGAGTAAATTTAGCTTAATATTCTAAATTACTAGAAAATATTGCCGAAAAATATTTTTTTTTAAATTTGATTGTTTGTAAGCCATGATCCCATGTAGGGAAAAATATGTACTGAGTATACTACATATTTTATTCCAGGTGCAGATTTAATTGATTTCCTGATTACCTTACACCCTACTTGTTTTTGTAGATACTTAATAATTTATTTCACCCATTTCATTTCCTTTTTCTCACACTTTCCAAGTGTAGATTAGTTGTTGTCTTTGAGGCTGAACATGTCTTTATGTTCAGCCTCTGCATGGCAACTGATTTTGAGCTGCCATGATCTCATCCAGTCTTCCTTCCTGGCCTCTATCTTCCCTTCTGGATCTTGAAGTCAAGAAACAATTTGTTCTAAGTCATATCTGACTAATCCATTTAGGATATCTCTTTCAGGATACAAACAGATATTTTATTATGACTTTCTAGTCTTCCAAGTATGACACAACACTCATGTTCCAAGAGAATGAGCTTCCCTTTCTTTCTTGATTCTTGCTGCTTTGCATAGCTTTTTCAGTAAAGATTTCCTTCAAGATTTTGTCTGATTCTGCCCTGTTACTCTCTGTATAATGCACTGAACACCTGTCAAACTAATTTTATACCTGTTTTTAAAATATGAACTTCCTCCATTAGTCGCCTCCTATTGTTTTAAAGTCTAATATAGTTGATGTTCTATAACTTTCCCATACTTGGCATTCCTTCATCTTTCCAGGTTCTCATCACTTCAAGTAAAATATTTGAGTCTGCACAGACAAGGACTGTCAAGGTTCTCTTCATAAAAATCCTGGAAGAATAGTTACTGTTCATCAATGTCAGTATCTTTTGCATAAAATGTTGTTACATTTGGCACAAAATACATTTGTCTGTATTCTAAAAATAGAAGTATATTCAGTATATTTAAGATAAAATCCTTATGTATTGGTTTAACCAGTATGGCACACTATTAATTATAAGTCACACTTAAATCTTTCCTTTAAAGGGTCCTTTCTGAAGTGGTTTTATGGTCTTATGCTTTAAGCTCCTGAAAAGTTCTCAGGCAAAAAGACAGAGAGAAGCTTTCCTTCATGGAGTGAAGCATGATGTGAGAAGTCACCAAGGAAAGCAAACTTTTTTATTTCTACATCTATTTTATGCAACATTTCCTTTGCTAGAAAATAGCAAAATAGGTTTTTACCTTCATATTAAAAGCTGCTTGAGGAGTAAGATGAATATACCGAATGGGTTAACCTGAAAAAAAGAACTGCTTTATAGTACCTGCCACCTATGATTATAATAATCTTACAGACAAATATAATTACAGTGTGATGTCTATTTATGTCTGTGAAAGCTTTGATTGTGTAGTCTTGTCTGTATTACACTGCAAAACAGCATAAACAATTACACTGTATAGTAACTCTAATCCAGTGCTAATGCCCTGAGCTATGGGTGTCACTTTGAATTGCAAGGATTTGTGTGATACTTATATCTGCCTTTTTCAGGTGAATTTGACCACAAAGCATTCAGTGTTGTACTAGTTTGTAGAATTTAGAAGCTCATTAATAGACTGAAGAGCTGAGTGGAAATAAATAAAAGCACATATAATAGAGTAGTAATTACTCTAGCTTCATTGGTACAATGCAGAAATGAAGAGGTGCCTTATCCTTTTGATGATCAAAATATTTTGAATATTGAATATTGTTCAATACTGTAAAATTTGATTTTTAGAGGTAGTCCATTTTATAAAGTAGGTTATATGGAAATATGGAAACATTTTATCCACTAATAAAAACTGAATAATCATTAAGAAATAGTGGTGATGCTGTGCTCATTTTCCTTTCAGAGCTAAAGCTCTTAGGTTGTACTGACTGCCTCTCTCCATTCTGCTTGAAAAATTCTCAGTTTATGAAAGCAACACCAGAAGAAAAAGAGTGTGGGCATTGTGTTTTATTTGTATTTATTTTTATTTATATGGACTTCAGGAAAGAAATGGACTGGCAGAACTGAACACAGTTTTCATATGCAGCTGACACTGTCAACTTGAGGTGAAGTTGAACCTCTGATCTAGAGATAGCTGGCTCAGCAGCCGAAGGTTTGAAGAGAGAGGGTTAAGGAGGCTTTAGAGTATGTTCTCACAGCGCTTGATGCACCTGCACAACCCAACTAATGTGTCACGTTTTATCTAATGTGTATGTGGGATTAGCAACGGACACGAAGTGAATCCCCAGCAGGGTGCCAGGTGGCTCTCTCCAACAGTGTCCAAATTGTAAGGCATTTTGGCTTCCTAGCTTCTAGCTACAATCAGGGTATAAAGAAGAATGAGCTAGAGGAAGTTGGTTTCAGAGCTCTCCTTGAGGCCTGTCTGCCTGGGCTCAGGGCCAGCGCCGGGACCACAGCTGTGCAGCCTTGAATCCGAGCTGCCGAGAAAGACCTGAGCAGGGGCTGCCTTTCACAGAGGCAACTGCCCTCGCTGCCGGCCTGTGATGCGGCAGCCATGGCCGGGCCTGGCCGCATGCCACGCTGGCCGAGCTTGACCTGCTAGCTCTTCACTCTGGCCTTCTCCTCACTCCTGCCTCCCTATTGCCAGGAGAGCAGCCCCTGTGCCTGGCGCAGACCGCAGTCCCCAGTGTGTGCTGCTCTCCTTGGCCACCGCAGGGCCTGTGGCTCAGGCCCCGCCTGTGTCCGCCCTGCAATCACCCTGGCTCCCAGGGGAGCTCCACCATGCAGCAGCCTCTTCCTACCCTGCCCTGGGAGCCCAGCAGCTCCACTCTTCCACCCAGTCGCCTGGAGCACCTGGAGGTGATAATAGTTTCTATATCTTTCGCCATCTTTAGAGTTGCCTTTAATTTTCAGTGGAACAGAGGCTTTTCTTTTCAATGTGCCTTTCTTTAATTGGTGCTTTTAAACAGATTAAGGTATTACACACAGTCATAGAAATACGTGTGGACTGGAGATACTCATTCACACAGTTATGCTCAATTTTCTCCTTACATATAGAAGTAAATCCAGGCATTTATATTAAAACATGCTTTGGCACAAGCATTCAAGCACAATCTACTAAGTAGATGATTTTTTTGATTCTTATTGTTCAGAATTCTATAGCATAATATGTTTCAAATCAGGAAAATGCTTACATAAAAGTGAAACTTATCATTCCCCCAAGGCTGATACTTGCTTTTTTGCTTTTGTATTAGTTATCTGTTTTAAAATAACCTGTTGATTTCCTCCTTATCTGAAACAAAATGGGAGTTTCCACGAAAGGCCTTTCCATTATTTACATTTCAATTTTAAGAAGAATCAGAAAGCGAAGCCCATGCAATCCTATGGCTAGTATTATGAAATAATTTTTATAAAGTATGCACTGTTCATAAATGAATGAAATATTTGCTTTTAAAATAGTTACAGATAAGAAGAAAAACAAAAGGCTCTTGTGAGATGTTCCTAAATTGTGCATGCGCTGCTCTCTGCATATGGAAGCAGCAGGTTGCTTGCAGTAATGCATACACCTCAATTCCTTCGTGGTGAGCAAGTTTGTGTTGCAGTATTTAGGAATAGTAATTATAATAAATAGTATGTGCGTGTTCAAGATGCCTTCTAACCAAGATGATTAGCAGTCTACTCAGTTTGGCTCTGTGCATGTGTTTGTGCCTCTGTGTGTCCCTGAGACTCACAAAAGTGCCTGAGTAGCTCAGTACTCAAGGGGATCGCAGCTGTTTACTTTTTCATACTGGAACAGAGATTTATCTTGTAGCTGGAAGGGTGCGCTTTTGAACAGAACCTAGAAACAGATGTTATTCAACTTGTATAGTATGTGAGTCCTCACTTTATCTGCTTGGCTTGTTAAAGTGTTTTGCAGCAAGACTCTTGCTGCTAGAGTTAAGTAGGTCAGATTTTAGTAAGATCTAATTCTCAGTCTGATCTCCATTTAAACAATCACCAACAATTAGGCCCAAAACAGTATTTCATTTTGAATAACACGGCAACAGTTTGTATCTTTGACTGTGAAATGGTGCTGTTTGAGTGTGAGAGCAAATATGTAGCAAACATGGTTATGCCTTTCTCCACAGCTGAAATGACTATTTCTTGTCTTTTGTCACCTAAGGATGCATATATAAGTTTATTAATATTAAAATTAAAGCCACTGGTGCTTTACCAGTCAAACATATGAAATCTCCACAAGTTGCCTCAGTCTAAATGTCTAAGAGGAAACCTCTTCTTTCAACTAAATAGAATACAGGCTGCTTTATTATTAAGCCAATAGCAAAAGAAAACATAGCATATAATTATAAAGCTTTCTTTATAATAAAGAGAAAAAAAATCAAATAAATATTGTTTTTTTTTAATATGAAGCTGACCTAGTGTTATTTAGTCCTGAGTCAGATACAGAAATGTTGCTGTGCAATTGACCATAAAAGCTCAAAAGAAGTCTGACCATTTTGCACATTTATGGAATCCCAATAGAATTTCCTTTCTAAATATAAACTATATGCTGTACTCGCAGGCAAAGCCTTAAAACAACATTAAGGCTGTGATACCAGTATTGCTAGGAAAAGACTGATACTTTGAACCACTGCTGTTGCTATGAAAGTCTGTCATTTATAGAATGAAAACCAAGTCTGTGAAGGCAAACACACATTGAGCATTTATAAGTGACCCACAAAAATGTATTAAATAAGTAAATTATTTTTATAAATTATTGGAATGCTATCTCTAAAGATCCTACTTCTTGTAATTCTTGACAGTTACTTTAATTACCTCTACTCTGGGAATGATTGAATGTGTGTAGTGTATAAGGGAAAAGCCACTTGTTTGTGGACGGTGCTGGCTGTAGCGGCAGTCCTGTAATTGCCCACAGTTTGAGCTTTTCCATCATCACTCTCACACATGAAGGTCTCCGGTGTCTGTCAAGGTAACAGCCACTCCACTGACAGTTCTCTTGATCTTCAGTCTACTGAAACTTCATAGAAACAGTGGAGAAGGAAAAAGCATTCACTGAATTATGAGTTAACTGTAGATTCTATATAGGTTTTTGATTATATATTCCTATAAATGCCGTTTATTTATTATATGCTAAGTTTCAGCAAATTGTTTATGGGATTTTTTTTGTTTGTTCGATTTTGTGAGGTAGAGGCATGTTTATGCACATATCCTGCAATAATTTTTTCTGTAATAAGCTTGAATTTGAAATTATATAAATGTGAAACTCTGTTTTGTCAGCTTTAGTGGAGTGACATAAAGTGAATTACTAAATTTTCATTTTCTATCAGGAGAGGAAAAAGGTGAAAAAGTCACAGTGGTGTGTTCTGGGAGAACAGTCTCAGCCAGTGATAATACATGGAATCACTTCTACATTCTATCTTTTCTTGCAATTACCTGAGTAAACAGAGACAAATTCTTTAGTGCGTGTTTAGTCTAAGCAGAAGAGACCATTGTATTTCCAAGTAGTTTGCTTGCAAAGTGAAAACCTTGTTGAGTTGGAAACAGATGGTGCATTGGTTCCAGTGCAGTTTCATAGCTATTTCATAGCTATAGCTATATAGGTATTCATAGCTCTTGCAGGAAAGATTTATGCACAAGATTAGCTTGTTTCCATACCTTTAAGATTTCTAATGTATTTGGGTTTTGTTTGTTTGTTTATTTCTTTGTTTTGTACCAATTTAGAACTACAGTTCTGATAGACTTTTTATTTTTCATCCTGAATAGCAAAATGATATCAAATTAACTTTTCAAATTATTTTCTCCATTATTTTGTGAATGGTAGAGCTGCATGCTAAGAAAGAATTCAGCAGCATATTCTAGGGCAAAAACCGCAATCAAAGACAGTGTATCAGAGGATACTTTTCATATGAAATGTATATGAAGTATTGGAAAGTGTTGAGGATTCTGAGCCTGTGGGCATATAGAAGCTACTAAAATTTATAGTTACACATTGAACTATGCTTCTGGGTTTGAAGGATTGCCTTCCTATTACTCAACTGCATTAAAAGATGACAAAGCTGTATATATATTTTTTTATTCTATCACTGTAATATATAAGTAAAGCTGGATGTTGAATGGCTGTAATTCTTTTTTCTGAAATGTCATGGAGTTCCCATTCCAGTTACTTTTACTTTATACATATGGAACATATGGAACATCTTTAGAAAACAGTTCTGTGTTTAACTTAAAAAAAAAAAAAGAAAAAAGGATTATAACCCACATTCTGAAGGGGAATGTGAGCTACCCACTCAGTCCCATCTATACAAGGCTAGTTAAAAGGTAACACAGTTTGCTTTTAGTTTCTACATCTGCTTCTACCAATAAAAGTAAAATCTACAGCCTTTTAGAGTTCCACAGATGTTAAGCATTCATCAACTGGCACAAAGAACTATTTGAATGCTATCACACTAAATCAGTAGGAAAAACAGCTATTACATAATAATTTTGTTAGCTCTCTATTAGTGTGAGTGAGATAAGTATTTGGCACAGAACATTAAAATGAGATGACCTAGAAACAAGAAACATTTAGAAATCCTAGATCAGATTAATTTCTGTTATACTTCCACTAAAGAAATACATGCTTTGAGAGCTGATTGCGTATAATAACAAGGAAATAATACAGAAATTATGTCAATTACTAGTACACTCTCCCATTAAACTTTTTTCAGTTCTAACCATCACACCCCAGAAGGATTATATCAATAATAGAAAAATTGGCTTCAGAAATAGGTTCTTGGGGAATTGTAAATGGTTTGGCAAGTTGCAGTCGTACAAAAGAATAGATATTTCATTAGACTGAAGGCCAGACTAAAATACTCTAACATAGCTGAATGAAGAGAAGACATATCATGGATATTCAACGTAGGGAACATATTACCATATGATATCATTAATGCCTAATAAATTTCAGATTTGCAATATGTAAATTTTCATTCTAATGAGCATAAATCTGCTACAGACAGTAAGGAAAAAAGGTTTCTCCCTATTTAGGTAATTTCAGGTATGCTTGCTGTGGAGCTCTTAGCAATTCTTTGTGAAGTGTCTGTCAATTCACAGAGACAGGAACTAGCCTGAAAGAGCAGTTCACAAGATATGTGTTATTGTACTTCGTAAAAAATGCTCTGAGCTCGTGCTCCTGAAGTATGGCTGAACCTAAGCTTCATTTTTGCACTAATGTACTGCAGCTTTTCTGTTTTTCATTGTTCTGTCTTTGAGTTCCAGAGAGCAAGAATTTTGCTGGATTTTATTCTGTTGGACCCTTTTTTCCTTGCTTACCTCTTTTGTGTGCTCACTGTAGCATGTAGAACAATATGAGTATTTTGTTTCTGAGAATCAGGAGGAAATGTGCTACTTTAATATTTTTCTTAAGGTACTTCATGTTAGGCTTGTCTTACTACCCTTGTATATTTACCATGTTTAAAGAAAAGGAAATGTAATTCATCTCCAGAAACGGGATTGCCAGTAAAGCACTATGATGATTGCTGTTCCAAGATGTATCATATATTCTGAGAACTAGCTCCGGGAAAAATGAGCCTTAGTTCTCAAGAACAAACTATTTGATGGTCTCATCTACAGCATATTCTGTATGTCTAAAGGGATTATGCTATTTTATTTAGCTAAAAGCTCTTTTAAAGCATCTGGACGAGTGTAAAACAGTTATTTTAATGTCTCGCCAGGTTCCCTTGGCACACAAATTTTTGCTGCTAGATAAAGCAAGTTTTTTTTGTTATTCCTCCATGATACCGGTGAGTTCCAAAGAACCTGTTTCCCAGAAGGAACTGATAAATCATAAACCATCTTAGGATAAATCATGTGGTACAATCAGGATATTTGTAATTCCTCACACCCCCTTTCCGTGTACTAACTTTGGTGTTAATCCATGAGTAGGATGTCCTTCAATGAATGGAATCTATTTTTACAGCTGCTTTAAAATTGATTAGATTGCAGGCACGCCTACTGAAATCATTCAACCAATTGAAGAAACAGAATGAGATTTGGATTATAGGGTTTCAGATAATACCAAGTCCCTTGTGAAAGGTATGTTATTTCTTCTCTTTGTTCTGCTTTTGGAAAAGTATAGCTGTAGGATTTTTTTTTATTCTCAACTGTATAGGTCACAGGAATTATAAAGATTTCCAAAGCAGAGTCAGTCTGTGAACTGAATAATGTAATACAGTGCTGGGTGGCTTTAAAAAGTAGTGTATTATATTTGATCATCATTACTGTCTTTTCAAGGACAAGGGAAGATCTTTAACTGTCTGTTCAAAATAATTGAAATATTTCAATTTTGATTAGTAGTTGACCATAATTGAGTATTATTTGACTGCTTGACTATTAGTGAGCAAAGCTTTTCCAATGAGTTACACTCTATTTGTAAATATATTACACTCATTAAGAGTAGCAACCTTGTCAGTTGACAAAGCTGATTCCTAACAGTAGGGACTGAAAGTCTGCTGCTCTATTAACCACATTCCTTGAGGTCAGTCAGTCCTAGAAAGAGCAACTGATTCAAAGGATTTCAGCATGCCCATGTTCATAAGCTGTAAAAAGTAGCAATGCCATGGAGAAAGGCAGCTAAGTACAGCTGAGAATAAGGTTAGCAATTTGATTTGGGGAACCTTGAGGCCTCCTCTGTGGTTATTTATGGACTGTTGAGACACTGAAATTTGTTTTAGTGCTGTTTTACAAATACATCCTTTGCACATCTGGGTAGCATCCAGACAAGAGCAGCTAGAAAGGACAGGGCTCAGGTAAGCTGATGTGTGGTTAAAGATTGGAAGAAGTGGTTTAAAAGGTTGAAAAGGAGGGGAAGAGGACATGTCATTATCCATGTCTGTGATGATATATCCAAAAAAAACCTAAAAAGACTAAAATTGAAGGAAAGAACATTCATACAAGGCATTATAACCAACCATGTAAGTAGAAAGTATAATTACAAATAAATTTAAATTACTTAGACTATAGATATCGATCAGTTACAAGAATCCCAGAGCTGTGAGCTAAGTTCGCCACAAGCCTCACAGCACCCACAACCTGAGTTGTCATTACCCAATCTTAATCTAAAATAAAGATAGTGACACAGTGTTAATTGAAGGCAAGCATTAATGCCCTTTACAGAAGTTTGTCAATTTATAGATTTATTTGCCATATAAAGTACAATTTCGCTTCATAAATACAAAGGACTGAAAATTGCTTTAGCAGGTAGCAAAGAGCATTTTGCTTCTTAATTTGTTAATGCTTCAGCAGTAATCAGTACTGCTTCATCTAAGCAATAATGAGTATTTCAAGAGGTGATAATGGCATCTAACCATGCCCAAAAAACCTTGGCATTTTCCAAGCTGGGAAGATAAGACAATGGGAAAGATAAGGCAATGAAAGGAAACTTTTTCACCTCTGAGTTAATATTAAAAAAAAAAATAGAGTGGGTGGAAGGAGAGTTTTGAATTTGAATAGTTCTCAAATATAATCTGCTATAAAAATGAGTTCTCACTAGCCAATTCCTTTCCATTAATACAACTAAAGGATGCAAATCTGGAGCAAGAAGCTACAAAGTATGTTTTAGTTTAGCAGATGGTTACGAATAGAGTAGGAAAAACTTTTGGAACTCACCAAACACTTGTTTTTGAATATATTTATTTTAGCATTGTCCTAAGCCAGGTAAACGTCACAGTTACTCATTAAGAGAAGATTTATTCCATTTCCAGGGGTTCAAGGAATCTGCAGACTGGGACAATCAGGCACTCTGACAGTTGCCAGCACATAGTACAGCACATATGCGCAATGTGTGAATGCATATGTATCAATTTAGGAACTCAAATTTGAGGATTTTTTATTGTTTTGGCCTGAAAATATTTCGTCATGAAAACAGAGATATTGATATCCATTTCAGGAGACAAAAAAAAAAGGCATAGCAAGTGCATACTCTTAAGAGAGATCAAAAAGGCAAGCATTATTAGTAAAGCCATAATAGTTAGGGAATATCCATTTATAAATTCATCAAATGCAAAATGGAATGAGATTCAGGGAAGTGGTTTCCTAATATCATAAGTCATTGCATCTTGGAAGAATAATGTCTAGAGAAAGGGTATGGTTACAGTGCAAAGAAGGGCTTACAGCCTTGGTAGGTGACAAGTCTTGCTGTAGACCTGGCAGTTATTTTTCAGCAAATATATTGGAAACTCTTTACTATGCACCTAAAACTAACTGAGTCAAATTGGGTCCAAAGTAGATGTCACTTTTTATTTACCAAGCATACAGCCCAGATACAATTCTTTTATCACAGATTAGTAGGTTTGTATGATTAGCTGAACTCTGATTGCTCTGTATGTGGTGTTCCGAGTCTGGAAAAAGTGAGAGGAAATTTGGAATAGTTTAAACTGAAATGAGAAACTGGTGAATTAACTATAATACCAGGACCTACCTTTTTACCTACAGAGAACAATTCTTTAGGAAAACCCTCCAACATGAGAACTGAAAATTTAAGAAAAGTCATCTTATTAATAGCATATGTAGTTACCATGGCTCAGTTGACACACATTTACTTACACTGTGGTCTCTTAATTTTTAGGCCAATACTTTATTTTTTCAAGCCAGATCTTGCAGCACTGAATTAAACTAGTCGATAGAACCAGCTTGGATACCATGCTCAGAACTGGTACTTACTGCAGTATCCAGTGCTGGTTACAGGCTTTCTGGAGCCTTTCCAATGCTGATTTAGCAGTATATGCCAGCTCAGTGAGTCAGAAACAATTTTTACATGTGCCAGCTCAATTGTGCAAGGTTGCTTAGAAATGCCTTTCAATTTGTAGGCAGAATAATTGCTGTATTCCCAATCTACTTTCCTTAGGAGAAGGGAACAAAGGAGAGGAGAAGCATCAATAGGCCACTTTTACTATCAAATTCATAACCTCCTCTGGAAGGTCACTGCTTTGAAAATATTTCTCCATAAGTGAATATTTAGGTCATGTGATGGTGGGTGCAGGAGAAAAACAATAATGGAAAAGATGCATCCTACGAAACAACAGGAATCAAGGTTTAAGAAGCCACTTGCTTAGGAAAAAAATTGACAAAGGCTTGGGAGCACACATGTGTAGGTCTGTTTAAATTCAGCCTACATTTCTGTGTGCAAAAGTAAAAAAGAACCATGGAAAACATGTATGTTCTTTGCATATGCTTCTTTAATTCCATTATCTGGTAACAGTATAGGTGTTGAAATAATACTTTATACAGACACAGGTAAATTAAAAGAATAACATGAGTACACAGTAAATGATTCATTGAACATTCAGTTCAATTCCTGTTCCGTGTTCAGCTCACTGTGGAATATGAAAACAGTATTTTTAAGAGCCAAGTCAAAGATATTTATCATCAGCCTAGGATAGCATCATTAGTGACTGGTTGGAAAAAATCAAAATTGTAATTTAGTCTTTTGGAAACCAGAACACAACTGGAATAGGCTTATTTGCTTGATTTTAAAAACAGTAATAACACTGGATAAGGGGCTGGAATGTACATTATAATACTGTCTAAAATCAGCAGTCATCACTTTCTGAGTACCTCTGACAAGATTGGTACACTGTAAAACAAAGAAAAGTTGTGGTCCACTCCAGGTTCTGTATGAGGAAATTAATGACCTTAGTAAGAGGAACACATAGTTTGAGCACCAAAGCCAGTGTTTCCTTAGCACCTAGTTACAGTACCTGGCATGGGTGATGGGAAGAAAAAATTCTCCACACCAAGACTTTGAAAGACACCAACAAGTCCTAGAGCTGTCATTTTTCCCAAGGAGTGAAGCTGCTCCTGTGTTTCTGCCCATCTTGCCCTTTTTCTGGAGAAAAAATACAGAGAAGGGCAAAGGCGGCCACTTAAATGCCTGAAGATTGGACTCGTTTTATTTTCCTCTATGATCCAGATGGTCACTGTAAGGGCCCCACTGCTGCTTCTTGCTGGTAGTCTCACTCCTGCTAGACTGAGCAAACCTGAGCATAGTCTTCTTTACAAGAGCAGCACCTGGAAGGAACTCAGCAGATGATAATGGTAACATACGTATAATAAAGGTGATAATATCTATTTGTTTCTATGTATAAATATATAATTTCCACATTCAGAGATGAAACTTGAAGTCATTTTTCTATTGTAGTGACAGGGACATATTTTGAGAAGTGCAAGGTCACAGATTTGTCATTGCCTCAGATGCTCATCTCACTTTCAAATCTGTAAAAACTATTTTCAAACTGTAAAAACTATTTGAAAAATACCTCCTCTTCTTCTTTTTTTTTTTTTCTTTTCAATATTCCAAAACCAGATACCTAAGGAATAAGAATTCCCTTTTAGAGACTTTGTGATTTTTCACTCTTACAGCAATACATTTTGAAACACAGTCTTGCTCTGAAATGTATTGATGAGGAGCTCCACAATCTTGAGAGAGCAGATAACCGTGATAGAATGGAATTCTTTTCTCAAGTATATAAATCTTTGACTCTTGATTTCATGTTTTCCAGGTAGCAAATACTATTACAATAAATGTTAATATTTAGTTTCACAATATTCTGGATGGCCATGTCCGCATTTGTAAATTAAGCAAATACTGTGCAGTACAGTAGACCTAAGAAGTGAATAGTTAGTATTTATAACATACTTCATGTCTGGAAAAGACTGTTATATTATGAATTGTATTAAATATTATATATTTTTAAATCTGTTGCTGATTTCTGAATGTTCTGATTTTGTTGGTTTTTTTTTTTTTTGGTATGAGTTTGAGCTTCTATGAGCTTTCATTTACTGACTGAAAGTATAATGGCTTTTATTTAAGACAAAGCTACAGCTATTTTTCTATTGATCTGATTTTCAGTATTCTTCTAAATTCTTCTTTTACTTTCTATTCACCAAATCTACATAAGGAAAACTCCTTTTATTAATTTTCTCTCAACTCTTTTCCTTTCTTTGGCATACTATCAGAGTGGCTGCCACCTTCAAGCATTTAATAGACAGTCTTTTCTTCTATCATCATCATTTTGCAAGTGAGTATGTTTTTGTTCTCACATATATAGGTAAGGCCATTTTGTTTGTGTTTACTGTGCAACTGCTTAGACCATTGATGATCAGACAGCCAATCCAAACAAATGCACTAAATAGGATATCTGCTAAATATTGTTGCAAATTCTAGATATGCACAAACAATTACCAATGAAAAATATTGCCCAATTCAGTTGTATCCCTCCTCATTACATGAATTCACTTCCTGAATTGCCATTGCTCCAAACTTAGTCCAAAGCATGGCTATGGAACAGGCACCTTGCCAATGATAAATATAGATACTTTTTTTCCATAATGGAAACAATCCTGTGTTATCAATGAGCATTTGTATGATTCTCTAAGAAATTAATGATCCGGACTGATGCCTCAAAGATAGTTCATATTTGCAAATATCTTATTCATGCACTTGCATTAGGTGGCTATGTAACTTTTGCCTATAAAAATGCCTATATAAAGCAAAATTATGCTTACCTATACAAAAGAGGGCAGAATATACCTATGAAAATACCTCAAAAAAAGAGGTATTAGATAATAAAATAAGAATATTTATGAATATTTATGTCACTTGAAATCACTGCAGTGGAATAAGTATAGCGTATTACCTGTGCATTTCTTCACATTTTCCATTTCTAATCTCAGCGGTATTTCATGGCCTATGAATGAACTAATAAGGAGAAGAGTTAAAAATTTTTAGATGAAGCAGATAATTCTAAATCCTGTGCCCCAACTTAATCTCTTTACTGCAGCCCAAGTGGACTTTGGCATTTTCCGCATTCATAATAAGCACAAGTTGACAATTTTGTAGATATCCTTGGTAACTTTTGAAAATTTGAGTCATCCAGCCAGATACTTAAAAGGTTTGGGGGTATGGAAATTGTGCTATAATGTCCATAATTCTTAACAAAGAATTAGATAATTTCTAGTGCCATCCTACAATTCTTTCTTGAAAATATGAAAATTAAAAACATATCAAAGGTCAGGCATTTTGGTTAAGAAAATCTATTAGAATTCAATGACAACATTAAAATGCATTAAAATTCTTCCTGGAGGCTTTTAATGCACTAGTGATAAGTACTAAATAGATTTATAAAAGGTAATTTGTTGTTCCAATATCAATCCTTGAAGCCCTAGCTTACGCTATTCTAATTACTTGCAGCACTGAAGAACAGTTTCCTTTATTTGCTCCTAGATGTTATTTACTTTCTACTATTCTCCAAGAGGAAATACTTAAGAGTTCTTAATACCTGATGAGGTGCTTATAATACATAATCACTTAGATATAAAATTGAAAGGAAAAAAATTAGAGTTTTTTTATACTGATCCAGATTCCATCTAGATATCCTTCACAAGAAAGAATTGCCTCACAAAAAAAAAAAAAAAAAAGAAAAGAAAACAAAGAAAGGAAAGTTTGTGGAGAATAAAATTATTGTATCAGCATTATTGGAAATTATTATTTTAAAATTAATAAGGACTCAACAGGATAGTTTTAAATTTCAGTGTATCCAAATCCAAAGTTTATCCAAAGTGTATTCAGTGTATCCAAATCCAAAGCAATGTCAGTGAAACTAGAGTCTGTTAAACCGATAGTGGTCTGGATTTTAGGCGTTTCAGCGTCTCCTTTAAAACATCTGTTTAGAAAAATATACATGTCAAAACTATATGTCCACAAACTGTAAAAGCTGTAAAACTGAACATTGTTGCAGTTCAGTTAGCAAAATTGTGTCCAAACCACGATTTTGCAAGAGTCCAAATAATCCATTCATCTCCAAGGCTGATTGATCACCTTCTCCCATTCCAAAACCTACTCATGATGGCAGACTGTGGGTTTCTCTGACAAAACGCAGCCTTCTTCAACAGATATTGCATATATTGCATCGTATAAAGATATTAAAGGAAGATGTTGTTGAGAGATGTCCAGGATACATGGGCAGTCATGTATCTGTCCATTATGCAGGACAGATTAAATCTCATTTGTGGTCTGGCTATTTGTACTGGTCATCCATTGAGCTATGGGAATATAGAATGGGGTGAGGGAGCACTACTG
The DNA here is from genome assembly GCA_032353885.1 of Nothura maculosa. Classification (NCBI taxonomy): domain Eukaryota; kingdom Metazoa; phylum Chordata; class Aves; order Tinamiformes; family Tinamidae; genus Nothura; species Nothura maculosa. The sequence continues at coordinate 6,830,866 of JAUBOD010000208.1, read as the reverse complement.
CTTTGGTAATAGAAACCAAATTACTCTTGGACTGGAAAAAAAAAATAAGGAAAAATATAAGGAAGTATTTAAAAAAAAGGACAAACATCAGAATTTATACTTGATTTCTGAATTGCCCCTACATGCACCCAGGCATATGGCATGGTCAAAGGCCAAGGGACCAGTAAACTTCAGCACAATCAGGCGTAATCTGAAACCCACTATTAAAATAGCCCATGTGGCCTTCCCTTAAAAGATGGTGAAGAGAACCACTGTTGTTGGGACTAAGTCTTCTTAGTGTGGAAATGTCACATACATTTCTACATAGTTGCTGGGGAAAGTGAATGTGTTGGTCAAATGACTTTCAGCATAAATATAAAACATCTAAATTTCCACAATAGCAGTTTTGAAATGCCTGACATAATAGGGAAGGTTCAAACAGGACTAATTAATCTCATGGTTGGCAAATGCCAGAATGGTTGCAATGCATTAATTATGTTGTCTACAGGGGTGGCAGTTCCTTACTATATTTGTTGATGTGTGTGTAATTAAAAAAAAAGAAAAACTAAAAAGTGAGAACATGAGGTTTGATATGTCTTTTGGATAGTGCTGGATCATTGGATTCCAAAGGAGGAATGTACTTGGTTATCTCAATATTTTGTATTATGCCCACATATAAGCTACAACTCCTTCTGCTATTGGAATGGTAAATTTTATTATATTTAAATCATTATCAAAATTTGTAACTAAATGAAAAAGGAATATAAAATCTTTCATTTTCTCTTTTAGTACTTTTTAAAAGATACAGCTTTTATTATTGATCGACACTTAAAAATCTGTACTGAACTAGCGATTCAGATTAAAGGACTTCAGTTCAAGGATTTGATTATACCTGCACCCTTCAATGCGAGGTTAACATGCATTACCACATAGTGGTAGTTCCTTCATTCTTTGGCAAAAGGACCAAAACTGTAATTGTGACTACTTCTGTGGGTCCTTGAAGGAGATCAGCACTGAGAAATTTAATTGAATATCTGACTTAATTCTGCTTCACAGAGTAGACAGCTCTTTGTTTTTAAAGTAGCTCTACTTTTAGAATATATCATAACCATTAATGAAACTGGCAGTTTACACAGAATCTTGAGTATATTTTCTTTTCAGGATACTTTACTACTGTGTAAGTGAGCATTAACTACGTTATAATAAAGACACATAAATACATTTTACAGGTTATACCAAACTAGCTGCACTGTTTACTATATTTAAAGATTTCTTTCATTTATCAATTTCTCTGATCAGAAATGGCATTGATTAAATGTTTTTACAACAGTTGGGAATAGACAACATGCTGAACCTTATACTGTACCTGTAAATCATACATCTTATCCTGGGTGATTTGCAATCAGTTTAGTCTATTATTTTCATATTCTAAGTTCTCTTAATTTTTTATTTTATTTTATTTTTTTGTCTTTGCTGGGAAAACCCATAAGGGAAGCTTAGACATAAGGGGAACTTAAACTCAGGCTGCCATGAATCAAAAGATCAATTGTCTTCTGAGTTTTTTGCTACTACTGCCTTTTAAAGCATTAAACATAATAGGCAGTTTGCCTTCTCCCTAAGAAATATTTCAAGTGAAAAATCCTTTAAGGTCATCATTTCAAAATAAATGTAACCTTTCAAGAAGCAGGATTTATGTTAGTTAAATAGTTCATATATACCTATGTGTGTGTAGAGGGATTTAGCTATAACTTTAGTCTCCTTATATTTGAGATTATCATCCTGATTCCCCTTAAGAGAGAAAAACAGTTATCTCTGTTATGCAATTTGTTTGTCTATTTCCCTGCTTCTTTCCACTCACTGTAAGAGCAGTCTAAAAGAGTAGCTGAGAGGCAGGCCTTAGCAGAGCAGCTGTCTAAATACAGACAAGGCGATCCCACTCAGCAAATTCCATGCTGTTACAAGAGTCTGATAACACAGGGCAGCATGAGGGTATATTCTATGCTTCTGCAATGATACTTCTTCCTAAAGACTACAGTCCAGGAGTGTCCAAACCTTTTCTGCTGCAGAAAATTTAAATTTTCTGACAGAAAATTTGTTATAGGACCAGAGTCCCAAAACTATTGTATTACCAAAGAGATGAGGTTAGTTCCAACACAGTTAGTGGTACCTGTTTAGGAGAGTGTTATTTTTTTGAAAAGATAAATAAATTTCACAGAAATCTCTCTTAGCTCAATGCTTCTGGGCCAGGATACAGACTTCAGAAGTTTAATCTTCCCAAGACACCTCCTCACTGGTTCAAAGAGATGCTTGAATCATCACATTTAAAAAGTAAGCAATGAGGAACAAGGAAAGTTCTTCTAACAAGCAGTAAGTCTGCCTGGGACAGTATTCCTTATTGTAAGTAGTTAGGTGAAAACTCAGAAAGAATATCTCACATCATCTACAAGGTGTATGAGAACCACATGTTTATATGGCAGGAGAAGACCTGAAGCCTAATTATGGTTGCTTAGAGAGTGAGACTAGTGCACTGGAGCATCCCTGTTGGTAACTAGAATCAGGCAAAGTAATTTCAGAGAGGTAAAATATTTATGAGCTTTCTGTATCTGAAAGTTTTTAGGTGGGAAAATATGCATTAGATTAATGGCCTGTGACTATAAGGAATTTTCAAGGAAGAAATCATCTTTATTATTTAAATAAAAAATACCTAAAGTTAATAAAAAAACTCTAAATAATTAATGCTGTTTTTTATGTTCAACTGAAGTGTTTGAGTCTACACGAGCAAAAATATTTACTTTTTTTTGTATTAAACTGCTGAAATCTTTCCAAACTCACCCTCTATGTTTTTTTTCTTACACAAAGATGTATCTGTCAAGTTCATGATTACTAAACGCAATTCTGTTGCATTAAAAAGATGTATCCGTGACAAAGATGAGATGACTGTGAACAAGGTCAGTGACACTGAGCTACAGCAGGACAGAATAAAACAGAAGGTTTGATAATGAGAGATTACACTTTCCAGCTATTCTTGAGGACCAGAGGGAGGGAATTACTTGGTTTATGCTGGCAGCAATTTCCCTCAGCCGTGTAAGATGCCATACCTCAAGCTGTTGCAAATGCAGGCAGAACAACCACAAGCCATGGCTCTTGGTTGGATCGAGATTCCCTGGGGTAGGAAATATATTGAAAAGGCTCCTAAATAGGGACTGATCACTTAATTTGACTGTTTGAATAAGAAGTCCCACATATTCTTCAATCACTAACACTTGTTCACAGCTCTGTTGAAGCTTAATAATTACTTTTGATTTTTTTTAATTTAGATTAGCTGCTTGTGGTTACAGTTTTATAACTGTAACATATCAAATGTGTTAAGAAGCTCTTACTCACTGTCCCCGTTTCTAGATTTTATAAGTAAAGCTACAGTGAGGTTCCTGGTACATTTAAGGTTCCTACAGGTCAGTTCCAATAACATGTTTGTCTCTTTAGAAATGTACATTGGTCTCATTAATTCCCAATCATTGAAAACCGAAACCAGGCTTTCCCAACAAATATTTGAAAATAGAGAAGTATTTCATTTTTAGATATTTCAATAGCCTATGATTTATCTTTTTTCTGTGAGGAAATCATGATTAATTACAATGGTTGATGACTGTTGCTGTCCTGAGCTATAGTAGTAACAGCCTTTTGTACTTCTTAGTGTAACTGTAAGAAAAAAAATCCTGTCATTTCAGCGCTAGTGAACTAGAAACATCTTTCTCTTTATCAAAATAGAAAAAAAAATCTATTCTTATGTAAATTCTATCAGAGGCATATGTATGACCCTTTCTGCCATTCCTGTAGAGTAGTTGATTGATTATGGGTACTAAAATATATGAAAAATCACAGCACTGAGAAAAAAATACTTTCATAATGTCAAATAATGTAAGTTTATTGTATAAACTACTTTTCAGTTGCATATATTATATTTCAATTTAAATTCTGTCACGGGGTTCTGTAATGGTAATGCCTGAAACACAAGTAAGGCATTTATACTAAAATATTTAATGACTTTGTCCACTTTTGTTTAGATAGATAAACATGCAAGTGTGTGTTTGTGTGCCTGTTTGTGTGGGTATCATACAGATAATTTGTGAATTCCCATAAAGATTAGCCACCAATTATCTGCTACTGTATATTATTTTGAAAAATGTATCCAGATAGAGGATACATTGGCAAACATTCAGACCATCTTTATGTTATTACATCTAATTGTAAACATCAACACAATTAATTATCATATAAGCATGTACAATTATGTCAGTACATTGTAAACATACATGAAAGGTTATGTATCACTGCCATATATAATGAAACATTAGTAATATAATGAAAGACAACCATATCAAACTTCTTCCACAGTCTTTGGTTCATTCATCATTTGAGAAATCTGCAGCACTGAGGTTACTAACATCCAAGATATTTTGTCCTGATTAAGAATATCGATATATGCCATATACAACTTTGAGAGTTTCTGTATTATCTTTTTTCTTAGCTTCTATTGAAATTATTTGTGCAAGATTTTATATCCTTGACATTTCAAGCATTGCACACCCCATCGCATAAAACAGAAACAAATATGTTTTCCTTTTTTAAGTGGTCATATAAACTAACTTATATATCTTTAAAGGGATAGCAAAAATAATCATAAAAGTCGTAAAAGTTGAATTGTGCTTTTTAATTTGGTCAAATATAGGTAAGAGGTAGGCTTAGAAAGACATGATAATTTTATTTTTTCATTTTACGTACATTCTTACATAAAGATACTAATTTTAGCTCGTCTCTAGACCTCCAGTTGTCTAAAATTTTACCATTTTAACTTTGACTTGCATTCATATATGATACATTTTAAAACTTTGATTTGGAACACTTGTGTCAAGTTTTGGGTGCTGAATTTGTTTTACAGATTTCCAATAGTATAAAAGCCTTACAGTGTTTCATAAGCAACTCTTAATCCATTTTGCTTTGGAGAAGAGACCTCAATTTTGTCTAATCAAATGCAGCCAAGTTATCAACCCATAGATACTGCAGTCTATCTTGTTCTAAAGAATATCACATGGGGCATAGTAAGAACTTTTTAGATTTAAGCAGTAGAATTTCCTGCATGATGATGAGCTCTAGAAATGCTTTAGCTCTACTCCACATCTGCTAGGCCCATGCAGGGTCATGTAATGGTACTTGAAGAGACCAGCTCAAGGATAAAAATTACATAGGACTGTCAAGTTGGATCTGCTCTAATAAACCTACTAATTCCATTGGTTCCTTAGCTACAATGCAGTCTGCTGATGTAGGTTCACTATTTCACATTTAATTGTTCCTGTTTTTTTGCTGTGAAAGAATTACTGTTGAAGTACACTGAGAAAATGAGAGCAATATCAGCTGAAAAACAACAGCCTACTACTTACTTGTCAGCTATCTTACTAGTTTGGCAGTAAAGATATGTGCAGTAAAGATTTTGCAAAAGACCAACATGGTTATAAAAATGCATCTACTTTCTATTTGTTTTCTGTAAAAAAAAAGAAAGTACAGAGAAAAATAATCTTTTTCTAAGTTATAAATTCAAAATTTAGGAAGTAAAAAAATTAAGTTTGATTCAGGCTTCATGCATATGTTTTAGGGTCACTATTTACCTGTTCCTGCAAGAATTTTTCCAGTTTTTGTCTTTCTGAATGGACTACACCATATTCTGAGAGGATATCAAGGATGAATTGCAAAGAATAATTACCAAGAAAATCCTTGATTCATCCATTATGTAACAAGGAAAGTCTGTAGGAACGGAGAATGTCAGGAAATGATAGGTGAGGGAGGAGGAATCGGAATGCTGGCAGTGAGAACTGGATCTACCACAAAGTTCTAATGTGATGGTAATCGAGACACTTAAACCAAAATTTTCACATATGGCTGCTAATGGCTGCTAAAAATGGCCACATTTTCTGGGTACCTATTTGAGTCATTCTTGGCAGATATGTAGAAGTGCCAAATGATCACAGCTGTGACTAAAATGAGTTGGATCTATGCTAGTTATTTAAAATGCTCTGAAAAATCAGGCCCAAACTGTTTTAAATGAGCTAAATATTAGTTAATTCTTCATCATTTGAACCATTATTTCTTGTATAGATTTTCTTAATTTTATTAGAATTATTTTCAAGTTCTTCATTTTTTAATCCTCCTATAGATTAAGTTTAGAAGTTTTTAGATAAGTTTTTAGATTTGATGTAGCTTACATAGGTGAAGCATTAGATTCAGATGACCTGAATTCCAACCAAGTTTACCTAGTGTCAAATTCAGAAATGGCAGTAATGCTTTCAGTACTGTTTTCACTTGCAATGAGGCAGTTTGGCCTATGAATTAATTTTGCACTTTCAGATGGCATAAAGAGCAGCTGTTGTATCATCCAGGGTGTCCAATTCTCTTTGGTCTTTGTTGTCTCTCCAGCCTTTGGAAATACAGAGCATCTTCCCCACTTTCAGAACCTTTTACACAGCACCATTGAAGGACACGTGTTGAAAACCAGGAAAATCAAACATACATCCAGAATTTCAATTTCTGACCTCTGCACTATTTCTGAACTAGCTTTTATCTGATTTGTGGTTTGTTTTTTTTAATTAATTACATTAACTGATTTATTAATTAACAGCTTTATTTCCTGATGGTACAAGATCATATTTATAAGCAGGATATATCAAGATCAGCTTCATGCTTTTGATTCCAATTTTGCAGCAGTCTTTTACAGGAAACTGTGGCTCTCCAGATAGCAGAAATGCAGGAGTATCACTATATTAATATCTGTATTTGAGTTAGCATTTATTTATATATATATGTGTTATTTGCTTCTCAGAATGCTTTAAAATCCTCCCTGCTAAATAGTTACATAGCAAGGATGAGTATTCATTAGTATTCATTGCCCTATAACCCACTCCTAAGACTACCAGTTTCTTAACTAGAATGCAAATTAGGTAAAGTACCTTCCAAATATGATAGCTCTAAACTAATGTCAAATAATAGAAGGAATAATTAAAAATTTGGATGAAAGTCGCAGTAATTTTACCTGTGGAAGCAGTGTTTTTATATCTCTTTAGCTCCTGTGCAGATCTAAACTGCTTTTTTCTTCTCAGAGGTGCTGAGATTGTAAAGATGTAATAGCACGTCTAAACTTAATAGATTTTTATTTCTGTAGAATTTTATTCTATGAATGCATTTCCATTTTTAATCACTACGTGGGCTTATTCTATCATTGCAAGGGAGATGGTATTTGTGTTCTGAGAATAAATATCTTCTGCTGTATTGTTAAATATCATCTGTTCTTCCTGAACACCTAATAATCCTGTTAGGTTACCAGTTTTGTTTTTTTTTTTAAATATTTCCAAGTTATAGTATGGAAAAGATATGGCATTCCTATTCTGTTATTGCTCAGGTCATGTTTCCTGGAGAATAAACTTTTTTTTACTGCATTTTATCTTTTGCTCCAGACCATACTAGAATTTGGTATGTCCTTCTGTCCTGTGAAATACTGTTTATGGTGAAATATTGTGAAACATTCTGCAAAAGTTGAGTAGAAGGCTGGGGAGAAAGAAGAGGTAATAAAGGCCATTTGTAACATAGGTGACTTCCCAGTATACAAGATTCATTGCTGCCATTGTAACCCTATGGTCAAGAGGTTTTTAATCGGAAAGAGGTAGTGGGAGATCAGGGGTATGCACGGATGAGGCGGAGGGATATAGTGGGGACTGTATTGCCATAAAGGGAAGGGGGTTTTCAAACACAGGAATGTTCCTGATCTTGGAAAGAAATGTAGGGAAGGAAAGGGAGGAGAAAAGTGCCATACTCTGAACCTGAAAGTGGCAGATGGTGGGATTTTCATCCTGGAATGTTCATATTGGTTCTGAGTGCACAATGGTAAATAGGAGGAGGAAGGATTTCATAGTATTAAGCCAAACTGGGGAGTATTTCTGAAGAGATATCAACAGTTCTCTTAGAGCTCTTAAGTTAATTATAAGAAATTCTGGGTTAAGAGGTGGTTGTCAAAACTGAGTTCAGAAAAAGCAAAATAAATCATGAATAGATTTGGTGGCATGCATGTTGATATAAGAGGGCAAGACTCAAGCTAGATTTGAATGATTGAGATTGAGACTGGAGGAAACAGGGAAGAGGTTACACAGTGATAAAAAAAAAAATGTGTCCCAACCTGTCCTTACTACAAAGTGTCCCAGTTTTTTATTTTAGCACTGGAACTGAGATGAAGAGAGTCCCTTTCTCGATTTTTTTTTCTTCTGAATTTCTGGCTAGCTTCCTTTTCCCTGTGCCAGAATATTTCCCCGAGAACCCCTGAACACAACACCCCAGTTTTTCATGTTAAAAATATATGCAAGGAGAGTCCACGAGTAGATAGAAAGAATCAGCAGATTGCTGCTGACTTATCATTTATTTTGGGCATCGTGACCTATCTTGGGAGGTATCTTAGCTCACATTTTGAGTGATGTTCCCGAATGAAGGTAGTTCTTTAATGGCTGATTTGACAGCACCTACCAGTCTCAAAATTTAGATCGAAGTTATAGAAGTAATATCTTGGCCTGATGCTTTTCAGATGCTTGTAATTTTTGATCTCAGCAACACCAGTGTACACTCAATAGTACCCCAACCTACTGAAATACAGTCTATTTTGAGATTTGGTCTACTCTATATTGGTCGATATTGGACAACAGAGTGGTTAATCTTTTGATAACCATCTAGCTTATTTAGCAGAATAAATATTTAGTATACCTATCCTGACCCAAATAATCCCTGAGTTTCAGGCAAAATTATTCCAAACATCTGTCTTCACAATTTGAATTCTAGAATATCTCCCAAGTGCCTCTGGATGTAAATGTAGACTTTGAGTTTTGAGTATGGAAACTTTGCTTAGAGAGGAGGCACGTGGTGTGGAAACTACAGATCTTTGACAGAAAAGATCAAGTGGATTCTGACTTCCCTGTCAGTACTGATCTAGGGGTGATTTGAGAGTTCCCTATTAGCTTAACTCCAATGGAGAGGAAACGATTCAATCTGCATCCTCTTGGATTTTAAACATCTGCCTTTCTACTGGAATGACAGTGATTCTCCCTGTTTTTTTTTTTCCTTTTTTTTTCTTTTTTTTTTTTTTTGGCAACAGAGGAAATTAAAAAGAATTTCCCTCATCTATTTGTATCAGAGAATATGTTTCACTACCATTTAAAGTATTTTCCCCCATAATGATTAAGCCATAGTATTTAGCTTCCTAAAAGGGCCTCTGGAAGAAAGTGCAATGTGTTCCAATACAGTTTGCTTTCACATGTGCAACTTGTTTGTGACTCATGAATCCCTATCAATATGCCTTCTGTAGAAGATGTTATAAATGCCATCATTCCTTTATTTGTATTTGAATCACATGTACCAGGCACCGAGATTTCATAAGATACCAAGCAGATTTTGAGAGGTCAGCAGTTTTCGTATCCAGAGCTGAAAAAAAAAAGTCATTTATGTGCAAGATTTCAGTGAAAAGTCAGTGTGAAAGAGCAACAGAAATCCTTGACAAAGCCCCTCTCCCTTGTATGCCTCCCACTGCCTCTCTGTTTGCATCCTCCTTAAATATCACCTCTCCTTTCCATCAGGACTGGCACTCAGAGATACCAGATGGCAGCCTCAAGATTGTAACACCCTTTAATGTCCGCCCTTTACTGTCTGGCAAAAGTGTTGACATTTCTGCCTTCAATGAGAACTGAAAACATTTAAAAATATATTCAACATGAACAGTCAGTGTCTAAGATGTTGTTTACACACTGCTAATGGGCTTTGACTTTAATAGAATGATCCTGAGGTCTGCAGAACCCGCAATCAGGTGTGAACTGGGTATTTTCTTCTGTTATTTCTATTACATTAGAAAAATACTCACTATGTTCTGCCCATAGACTTACGAGCTGCACATAATAAATCTGTCAGCAAATACAAGGACTCTGTTACAAGTTTTCTTGAGGACATTCCTAATCAAACAAGCTGAAGGCCCAGTCTCCTAGAATAACCTCTCCCAGGAAACTCTGCCTCCTCCTTCAGGAGAACTTGGTACATGTCTTAGAAAGGGATTTAAAAGACAGAAAGAAGGAGATCATGTGCTATTAATGCTCGAGTCTTGACCAGTTGCTGGATTTTGATGCTCACCTCTGTGTGTTTTTGTTATTTACTGATGTTCAAGAGGTATTTTGTATAAAAACCTCTTCATCACTCGAAGTAAAATTAATTTATTTGGTTGGCTGAACCAAGTGGAGAAATAAGGGATAAATGTTGAATTCTAAGAGTAAGTTTCAGGAAAAAAACACTGCCTTAAGTACTCAAAAGAGGGATCTGAATCCATAAAGTGATAGTCTCAACATACAATGGAATTGGGTGCAGGAAATCTTTGGTTTGTCGCAGTCGGGGGCACTGGCCAAGTGCTCCACTGCCCTCTGGGACAAGAGCAGCAGCAGGGCACTCCCTCCAGCTCATCCATAGCGCAGGATGTCCAAGGAAGCTGGTTAGCTCCCGCTCATCATGAGTTATTAAGTAGCTGCCAAAGTGAAATGAGCATCAGCTGATTTTAAGCCAGTGCAGCCCATTTACGGCTGTTATGGATCCACAAGTTACATACAAAAAGCATGGATTCATTTCAGTAATGTCTTGTTTTATCTTTATGACATTATCAATACTCAGGAGAAAAGGAAAAAAATCTTATGGGACCTCAGTCCCTCTTTACATTATTAAAATACTTTACATTATTAAAATGGTAGCATTATAACTCTTCCAATAATGCTCAGAGACAGCATTTCATTTTGTACATATTTACAGAGTTTCCTTTCTTTGTTGTTCTTTTGTTTTTAAATTATTTCCAAGTGTTAACGGGCACAAAATTCCACTTAACACTTTACATACAGCCTTAATCCTCAGATATGCAGAACAATTAGAGAGGTATGGGTAGCAAAATGTAAGACTTAATTTACCAACAAATCCCTGAGATAATATATCCTGCTTAAAGATTTAGCACAGAAAGACTAGAAGTGTCTGAGAAATGAATGCTACTTTCTGCTCGCAAACCCTGTATTTTGACAGGCTGTGTTGTCTCGAGATAGAACATCAGAGAAAGAATGAATAATTTAATCAGAAATGGATGAGACAAATAGTATAAGAGACGATACATGAATTTTCTTCTTGGAAGCTAAAGTATGCCCATGCCTCCCATGCCTTGCCAACCATCTCATTCTAAAAGCTAAGCTGGTCAGAGGCAGCTTCTTTCCTCTTAGTTTCCAAATCTAATAGATAAAATGTTTTAATTGCCAGTAGATGCACTGAGTTGCACTATGCTTTGAAGAGACATTTATCTTCTAGTGCTCTTATTAAAAAAAGTCTGCAAGATAATTTTAAGCTTATGCTTCCTATCCAGTTAACCTTTTTAGAAAATCCTTTTTCATTTATCACAAAAAGTGAAAACAGTAGGGTTAATTTCAAATACTCCCCAGGTGTACTTTGTTCACTGAAGCTTTTATCCGAAATAATATCCATTGTGATTTGTTGTTGATGCATCCCAAAATGGAACACCACTGTTCTTCGGTAGGGATCTCCTTTCTCTTCCTAGCAGCATTAAGAACTGTTGTTCACAGTTATTTTTAGATGGAGTGAACAGAATGAGAAAATCTGCATCTCAAAAAGGAAAAAGTGTATATTAAGGCCCGTGTATGAACTGTTTCATTAGATCAAAAGGCAGAGGATAAGCATGAGGGACACAAGTAGCCTATGTCAAGGCATGCTGTTTCTGCATTTTTTTTACTCTTCTTCCATATTTTAAATGCTGTTTTATTTCACCTTCACATTAGAACATGCTGAGTGATAGGGTTAGAGCGAGTTGGTGTTTTTAAATTATCAGGCCTCATCGGTGGTTTTTGGTGTTTTGATGACATCTAGTGGTGACAGCTTCTAGCAAATGTGAAGTCCTAGGCTGATGGAGCAGAATGATGAAGAACTCCGGTAGCTGGGAGCAAGGCTTGGAATGTGCAGCTACAGAAGCAAAAGATCTGCAACAGCTCCGGGAACAAGGAATTTCTCGTGTTTTTGAATATAAAGAAACTGATATTCTTGTAGATTATTTTAAGATTGTAAAATCAGCTTCCACTGATATTGTCAAGAGTGGTAAGAAAACAGAAAACAAGAACCAGGGTTAGATAACATCATAGGGAAACCTTTATACCAAGTCGGTGCTTCAAGCTCCTCTCCCTGCAGACAAGATGAAAAATAAATTGTACTAACTCTGTACTTGTGATATAGTGATGTGATATAGTGCTGCTACTGACAGAAAGGGGCAGAAAACAGAGTGTTTGAGGTACATTTAAAAGAAAAAGAACTAATCTCCACTGCCTTGGTTGAAATATGAGGCCAGTTGTACATCTTTTCCATGGCTGCCTTTGTTAGTGTTTGCAGGCAGATCCGTGAAACCAGGCACGGGCCTGGTTTGTGCTGGCAGAAACCAAGTTGTGACCATTCGCTTTCCACGCCCTCGGAGAATTAGTGCTGAATAGAGGCACTTCGGTTGAACAGCCGTATTTTCAACAGCGCAAATATTCTATTTTTAATCAATATTTATGAGGCACTAGCAGAGGAGGAAGAGGTTATATTTTGGTGACTGGAAAACAACAGCGATTCGATAAATGACATTGAGCCTCAGGTTCTGCTGCGTTTGCTTCACTGCTGTGGCTGTGCGTGTGTGCGTGTGCATCTGTGTGCGCGCGTGTGTGTGTTTGCAGAGGGAAGGAGCCTGTGAGACAGGTGGCACCGGGGTTGCTATAGCAATTACTTGTCACTAATGATAGGAGGGTAATTACTGCAGCAAATTCCCACATAGCTTTTCAGCACGCAAGTTAGACTTTTTCTTTCTGTATTTATAAGGTTACCATTCTCCTCAGATGGCTGCAGGCTGTGTTTATAACATTTACAGCAGAGTAAGTCCTGAGTAAGTCCTTTAATTTTAGTGTCACTGGATTCAGAAGTCAGTCACCTCATCTATTTTCAATAGGAGCATAGAAAAGTTTTGACTTTTGGGGTGTACTTTTCTCACAGACACATTGACAAAATTGGATTTTTAGAAAGCTTTTTATAATTTCAATATCAAAAACATATTGAGGTTGCTTTTAGTTTTACATTAGAGTAATCAAGATTAATATTTGATTGGGTCAGACTCCTCACTCAACTGTGAGGATGTAAATGAGATTTTCTGCAGTTAAGTAAGTAAAATGAGATTGTTAATAACTGTGCAAACAACAAATCAGGGCCTGTTTGAAGGAAAAGAATAGAAGTATTGAAAGTTATTTGTGATGTAATACCTTTTTTTTTTCAGATATTTATAAAAAATGTAAAGAGAGTAGCATATCCAAGACATACTTTCCGATATGTTCATTAATATATTTGCCAGTTTCCTCTCCTGACAATCTGCAGCTTAACAGTGGCGTAAAACCTCGTGCAAATCAGAAAAAAAAATCTACATTGTGCTTCATCTTTAAGCTGGTTCATTCTGCTGTGTTTAAAACATTTCTAGAGGAATAAATATAGATGCCATTTCTTGGCTAAAATATATAATGGACGTGTTTGTTACGCACTATAGCGATCATCATCACTGTCTGCAAGGTCTCAAAAGGTATCTAGCTGCTTTCCACAGAAACATGGTGTTACCTTGGCTACAGTATTTTAATGACTCTCCTTTCCTTTATCAATTAACCTGCCTTTTGGTAAGGAAAACGTGGATTACGGACATTACGCTTTAATTAATTGATGGCAAATATGCAGGATTGCAAGCAGCTTTAGAGAATTTATTTTTTTCCCCCCAGGTGTTTGGACTGTGATGATTTGAGGGCACACACTATAATTTCTGTTTTTTCAGGACGAAGTAGGAGTAATAGATTTCATAACTGTGGACTGGAAATATAACACCTATCCACCTAAGTGGATGAGATTGTCTATTATACCATAATTAATTAATGTTTGTTCCATTCCAATTTTTGTCTATTTCCTTTTGCTTCATTTCTTATAGAATCTCTGCATGTCTGCTAATCTGCTTATCTAGCCTTATTTCACTTTCCATTCTTAAAACGATTTACTGACAAATTAATTTTTCTGACTTTTGTTTCCCCAATGTTACATTTAATTAATGTAAAATCAAGATAATATTATTTGCTATGCTAATATAGATTAAAAAATTATAAATACAGATACTTTCAGGATTTTTTAGTGTAATTGAGTTATTTCAATTCATAGATAAAAGCAGGTTAATATGTTTAAAATTAAAATCTACTTGGCAATTGCCGACCTTATGCAGTAATTAAGATAACATTTGATATAATAAAATGAATAATTGCATGTTTAAATAAGGTTTTTCACAATTTCCTTTTCCTCGTTTATGCCTCAGGTGAACATTTTATAAATGGGAAGATTGATTCCTAGTCTTCCTATGTGTGAATCAGTAAATCCAGTGAATCAGTCCCTCCTCGAAGATAGCACTTGAATTCCCAAGGATTTTGTGAGAAGCACTTGCCTTTTTTTCTCACTAAAAACATATAGCTCGATGCCAGTTAAAATTCACTGCACAGGGTATCCAGTAACCCTGATAATCAGTAAAAACATGTCAGAGAGCAAGATGGTTTCTCTGACTGAATGGAAATCTCTAAAGCGCTTAACCTGCAATAGGAAAAAAATCATTACTGGGATCGCTTGCTGCCTCACACTGTTTGAACAGCTGATTAAGGAAGTAATAGCATAAAACTATATAAAATTCTGACACAAGGTGAAAGGACAATAATGGCAGAAATTTTTACTTGCACCAATGCTTATTTAGGCTCAGAACACAGGAAAATTATTACTGGTCTGTGAAATCAGTATTGACATAGAAGAACATGAATTTCTTTCCCCAAAACCTACATCATTGGTTTAATTCCTTCAGCTCTTTGACACTTGGTGATTTGAGTTTGAGTCCAAATGGATGTCTGATCAGCAGGGTGGCAGATTTCAGAATAAAGAGAGAGAGAAAATGTGTAAACTTGGTGAAGTGCTCCACAAGCTCCAGCTTGCAAAGCTCACAAGCAGAGATTGCAGCCCATCTAGCTCACAGAGTCTCACCTAATGCAACGAGCTGTAAGTTGTGAAGAAATGTGTTTAAGTATAAATAGTCTCTCCTGGCTTCAGGAAGTAAAACTGTTCCCTTAGTTTAGTCAACACATTGCTTGCTGGGGAAGCTGAGAGGCCAATGTCCCAGGCTCACCAGTGATTTCTCCCTATAAAATGAAAGTTAGCAATAATTGTGTGTATAATATTGTCTATTAGGTGGTGCATAAAGGCTTGCATTGTATGTACATACTGTAGTTGTATAGAAAACATTACAGAGTGAGCCTGCTTTTAGCTTGATGCCTCATACAGTGGTAATTAAGGAGAACAGTCTTTTGATTTGCTACTATTTGCAGTTCTGCGGGAAAAACTGAGTTTAGGCTATCTTGTGCTGTGCATTGTTGCCATGTTTAATCTTGATTCACTAGGAACAATTACATGCGACACCTATGGGGAGTTTAATTGCCTGGCTCCAGCTTCTGCAGCAATTGTAATTATGGTGCGGTACTATTTGGGGGGGGAAAAAAAAGTGTGGTGCTTTTTAGAACATAGCACTGAATAATACCAAGATTAGATTTATACCACAGCATAGCTCAAAGAATTAGCTTCTAGAATTAACCCTGTGTTTCTTTTGATGAGGGGCCAGACAAAATAAAACATTGTTTTTTGTAGATATCCTCGTATAAAGCTTTCTATTCAAGCCTATCCAATGCATTTCTCCTCCCAACGCATGTGGGAGTTAGCACAACTTTTTCATTCCTCCCCTTTTCCAGCTGAGGAAACTAAGGCACAGAAATGTGCTACATGATTTGTCTTTATGGAAAATCCAAAGGAGAGCAAATGAGTATGTGAGAAGTGTTGACTTTACAGTGTTTCCAAGCTCCTTTTACTTTTCATAGATGGCAGCTTTGAAAGAAACATAATGGGCAAGAGACATGCCATTTTAAGCTCCAAGACCTTAAAAATTTCTCTGAAATGGAACATAATGAAGAAATGAATAAATTTGTTGAGCACTATTCTGCTGATATCTCTTGCTGCGCAGAAGTGAAGGTGTCTGCCTGACTCGTCCTGCATGAGACCAACGAAAGGGAGTTGCAGGATTGTCCTTTTGCCTTCTGAAAACATTTCAAAGCACCTCCAAAGAGAGAGCTACTGCATTATAATGTCTCTCTCTTATTTTTTTTCCTTATAGAAAAGAAAGAATGATTGTGTGCAATAAGGCATTGCAAATATTTTTATTTGTTTCATTATCTGGATGATTTTCAATACTGCTCTTGATGGCAATTCCTTTAGAAACTAAACTCCTGTCTTTTAGAAGTCCTCCACTGGCTTCACAATTTAACAGTCCTTTAGAAATGGAGGACAGATCAAAATCAGGACCTGTACTTCACAGAGCAGAGCCCATTCTGGCTGAAGCACTCACAACTTTCAGCAACAATGCTGAAAGGTTTTTGTCTCAAGTAAGCAGCAATCACAGAGAAGTAAAATTCACTCACTGTGTTCCACAGGTTACCTGCTCATCTTTAATATCTGAAATAGTCTCCTTTAAATGATCTGCAACATGGCCGAGCATGTGACCTATACATAGCAAAAAGGCAGCCCACTCCTTTGGTATAATTATACTGCACATATAATATACTTTTAAGTTAACTACTAGGTATTTTTTTTGCAGCCTATCAGGCATAAGTTTAATCACGCTAGAAGAGAGGTATAATGCCATAATTTCCCTGTATGAATCTTGGTAGCATTTAGACAATGGGCTGCAAAAGTAAAGGTGCTCAGTACGTTCCCCTGCTGATCTGCTCCTGATTAACCTGAAAAATTGTGTACAAGGGGAAAAAAATAACTAAGAGAATATGTTTTCTTCATATAATTATCTTCTTTTGATACTGACATCAACAGAACTGACAAGATCTCTTTGAAAGCCAAGATTACCTTTCTGGAAGCTTTACATTCTTTGTCATTGCAAGAAAATACCCACATTGACATTTAAGTTTTTCTTGAGTTTCACATTAACAAAGAACTTGGATTTGATGGAAGATCCTTTGAATACCCTAAGTGTATTTAGCTATGATAATAGCTACTCGTTTCATTGTGTTGATTAACCCCACATATGAACTATACATTGCATTTTCGCCACCTATTTAAAGATTTCTGGACTATTACAACAGCATGGCCAGGTTTTCCACTGAAAACATAATCTATGAATTCAAAGCAAATGTGATAGCCCAATAGAGAAGTAAGATTATGAGAATGGCCATTTGAGGACCATTTGTATTTTTCCTCTCTCTGGCAAAGGAACAATTGCTTGAAGCCTTTATACTCCAATTTTCTTGTTGGTGGAGCCAAGGTACTCTTAACCAATATTTGCAAATTGCTTTGTCAATGCTGTTGTAGGTTTAAAGTCACTCTTGTCTTTCTCGTACCTTAAAACCATGTTCTGACTTTGTTTCCTCTAAATTTGCATACCTAACCCTCAAATAACCTCAAATTGCATCCCTTGTTTTATAATGTGAATAGTGTGAGCATAGTAGAGAAGAGCAGAGACTCCAAACAGTGCATCCAAATGCACTTTTAAACATGCTTTTCCATTGGAGATATTTGCAAATGAAACCCTGTGATGCAGCATTCAATTCCCATGAGAAGTGTTATTCTCATTATACCTTCTGTCTGTATACAAGCTTCTGCTGTGTTACTTGTATTGCCGTTTTCAGCGGGGACTCAGAAGAGAGAAAGGATAGAAACTCAGACTGAATTACTAAACTGTAACACAAAGATAATGAACTCTAATGCAACAGGACAGCAAATTAAAGGACTGGGAAGTTGTTAGCCCATGTAAAAATAGGAAGAAAAAGAGCTTTATTCCACACTTTTGTAGCGTTCTTCAAAGCTCAGAGAGCCTACTAAGCGAAGCAGTCCCGTTAATCTGCCTAGAACTCCTCAGTTCAGCTCCTTTTACAAAAGAAATCCAACCAGACATTTTTAAGAGCAATTATTTTTTTATGAAAAGGAAATAACTAAGACCTAGAAAGGCACATTAGGGGCTAGAAGACACACCAATCAGGAAATAGTTGATCTCCATTCAGCTCAATTTGTTTTAAAGCATTTCAAACCCCCTGAATACTGCAAATAGCCAAGTGGCTCGGAGACATAGTGCATATTGCCAAACAGATTTAAATGCAAAACCAAGACTCTTGTTTCCCAAAGCTGTGGAGGGTGATTATAACACTGTCTAGTCTTAAGGCAAAGCTAGTCTCTGTTGCTTTTATGTATTTCCCTACCAGAGCCCAAATGTTCCCCTTCTGTGCAAATACACACAGAGAAGAATAAACCTCTACACAAATTTGGTAGTTGCAAAAATGGCATGGAACTTGCAAAATCATGACCTGGTTCATAGCACCCTCAGCTATGAAGGCTCTTGAGCTT
The DNA here is from genome assembly GCA_032353885.1 of Nothura maculosa. Lineage (NCBI taxonomy): Eukaryota > Metazoa > Chordata > Aves > Tinamiformes > Tinamidae > Nothura > Nothura maculosa. Next base: position 6,812,302 of record JAUBOD010000208.1, on the reverse strand, counting down.
TCAAACATCATATATCTGTCCCTAACCTTTGCCCTAAGATCAAAACTATAATATAATTATAAATTGTAGAGGTTTATTTACTTTTAGTTTTAAAACATATTTAAGATGTCAATTACATTTTAGTTTTTTCTTTGACAAACATGAAGTCTTGGCGTATTTGGTGTATTTTAATGGAAACAAGCCTTAAGATTTTCACATATCCAAATAATTCCAGCATCTGAAATATACAGAAATGCCCCATATAGTACACCACTGTGATAAAATCTAAAAATTGATAATGTTGCATCCATGGTCTCCAGTTTAATTTAGGCTCCAGAAATTTATGGGTACAGTTGCATGTCAGAGTATAAACTTATTGTAATTCTGACTCTTTTGGGTAATGCTTTTTGCAAATCTTCTGTCACTTCTGTGAGATTTGGGGAATTTTCTTATTTTCTGGGAAAAAAAGAGTAAACTGCATCTCTCAATGAGATATGAGTGATCTGGCAAAAAAAAAAGAAAAATGAAGGCAATGTTTCCAAAATTTTGTAGACAAAAGCACTGTCAAAGAGAAATCAGTTATTCAGCTGTGCCTGCAGGCTATAGAAGGCTGTGACATAATCCTTGAGCCATATAAAAGAGACTGGCAAAGTCCTTTGCAAGGCTTGCAAGGGAGAATAATTCAGAATACTTCTAACAAGACTATTGATTGCAAAAGGCACATTTTCCTTCCACGTAGCCACAATTCTGATTTTAAAGATCTGCACAATAATGGTGAGAATACAGAAATGAATAACTAGCAAAAGCTACATATGGAATACCTGATATCTGATCAAAGATTGTTTGAGAAAAATTCATAAGGAGCCATAACTCTGAAGGGTAAATTAAAACTACGTGCTGGCAGATGTGAAATATAGTGCGTGTTAAACAAAAAAAAAACAGAATAAATGGACATTAAAACAGATTTGTGTCTAGGATACTTAGAAAGAATCACAATATAGCATCCAGATTTTCAGCAGAGAGATTAAGATCAAATTCCCTGTAATGTGCCTGGAATATCAGTTTTTACCAACATCAAACAAGACTATGTAAGGATTGTTATGGAATAAAAACTTTAACTAGGTGAAGACAGTTCTTCTAGGTACAAATGCTATCTTCTAGACAGAAATGTTAAAGCCTGAAAGACCTTCTTCTGCCTTCTTAATTGAATCATTAAAGGTAATGGTTACATGATTCATTCAAAGTTCCTAAAGATAACAATTCATGTGTATCAATCTTGTCATAATCATTCCTGAGGACTAATTCTGCAGCAAGCACAGAAGATAACTAAGCAAACTGAAGGCCGGTAGTTTTTCAGTCCCTTTGGGATACTCTGAATGCCAGCACCTATGGCCCTTCACTAACATACTCTTACCTGCTCACTGGTAGTGCAAGTCGTTGCATGTCCAGCAAACAAACATGTGACAGACCCTGGCTGAATTCATTGTCTGGGGAATAAACCTCTGGCATTCAATATTTAAACCTTATCAATAAATGTCCAGTGAGATGCAGAATCACTTCTGCTTAAAATTTGTCTCCCTCCCAAGGGTACAGTGCTGAGGGGTTTTAGCTGGTATTTATGGCTATTTTTAGTTGGCAGTATGTTTGCTTTACGTTTACTTGCCTTTGCCAAGGGAAATGGCAATGAGAGCTGACATGACAGTGCATAGTGACCCTTGCTGTGTGTTAGGACTAAGAACCTTTTATTAACCTCTCCCGCAGCGAGGGCAGCAAAACAGTGCGTAAGATGAAGATTAATATCTGGCAACCTTAGCACAATGGAGAAGATATTGGAAAGAAATTATGACTTAATAGAAAACAATAATCTAAACATATAGATGCATATCATATAATTTTGTTCAAAAACTAATTAAATGAATTAAGCCAAATGAAGTCTCAACTTTACATTCAATCAGTTGTACGTAAGTATTAACATAAATAACTGAGCATTTAATGGAATCTAGCTTTATTTGAGCCAGATTTTAGATCCTTTTGTCATTATCATTTCTTATTCTTCAAAGAATGTTTCAAGAAAAATATTTATAAAAACCTCTTTTTGTTCTGCTAACCCTGCAAAGGAAACATGTTCCATTTATTTTTAAATTAAGTGAAAATTAGCCAGGTGTGATAGATAAGCTTTCTATACACAGGTCTAAATATTGACAAAAGGAGACGTGTCACTGGAAAAATCATCAGTCTAGCAATTATCACGTTAGCATGTTAAGTGGAAAAAGATGTGAAACTTCCAAATGTGTCAATACAGATTATTTCATTTCCACCAGCTATCAGCTATACTGTGAACATCAGTGTTTTAATGTATACTCAGCAGCAGGTCAGCCTTTGCAAGCAAATACCTTAACGTGGCATGCAGAATTGTCAGATGTGCATGAAATCATTTATATCCTCTTTAGAAATGAGCCACCAAACAAATATTAACTAGTTCTGTAGAACTGAAAGGCAATACAGGGATGGGCCTAGAATGGGCAGAAACAGCAGCTGGCAAGGATGGCGTCTCACAGAGCCATCAAAATCTATGTGGAGAGGGAAGAGGAGAAGATGTCCACTGCTTTCCCAAAGAGGTGGAAAATGTGCTAAAAAGGTTTTTAGTATTAAACCCAGAAACTAGATGTGATATTTACACCTGGTTCTGCCAGACAAAATCCCATCCTCTCCACTAAACTTTTTCCTCACTTTCCCTCAACCTCTGCTACTTATTTCCAGTGCCTACCTAATAATAATCTTTGAGTTGAGGACAGTATTTTCTGTTTTTGTCATTGAGTTGATGTAACATGATCTGTTGCTCAGTTTAACCTTCCCAATTACTTGTGTCCATTGAAGAATTTTGCAAAGGTTAAAGTGCCTTCCCTATTGAGCAGCAAAAAAAGAAGTGAGGAAGAGAATAATCATTCATGCAGGTAAACAAGATGCAATGTAAAAATATATTCTTAGTTAGAATGTAAATATTTTAATTCATTCCAAGAGTCCTTGAAATCCCTGGTGTCTCGACTAGCTTTGAAATTCCTTCTCTGATGAATAACAGAGCTGCCAGTTTTGTGGGAGCTCATGAGAGGCAGTATAATAGTGCTTAGGATACACCATTTTGGAGGGCAGACTTTGGGAAGTCCTCATCACTGTGTAACCTAACAGCATGAGAGAAATCCCTTCTGAGAACAAGTAGGCTTCCTTTCAAAGATCTAGTATAATCTAAGATTCTTTTTATTTAATTCTTTTTAAAAATTTACTTACAAAAAACTGATGCTATGTAATGTGTGCCCACAATAACATATTTAGCAATGATTAATCCGATATGTATAAATCAAACCTTAACAGCATGAGCAGTGCCTGGAACTGAAGCCTCCAGAGAGGATCCCACCGATTTCAATGCCTTTTGGATCAGACTGTTAGTGAATGACTCCATGCCACATTATGAACCTTCCTTGGATGGTTTTGTTAAGAATTACCATTCACGGCTATTTGTCTTCTGGGTAAATTGAGGCTAATCTTGGCAGACCCTTCTAGGAGGCACTGTGGAAAGTGTATGGACAAGATATAATTCATCATGCTGCTTGTTCACAGAAATCTAGTGACTGAAGTGCTGTGCTTGTTCTCAGCAGAGTTCACTGTACATTGGTCTAATAGCATTTTGGGGGTTAAAACAACATTTTAAATCTTATTTCAGCTAATATTTTCATTTTTAAAACATCCTTATTTGATATCTGGAGCAGCTTTTCCCTCAGAAGTGTATTATGCAGACTGCTGGTGGGATAATGAAAGTGTAATTCAAAGCTTGAAATTACTTCCTCCATAGAAACAAAACCCACATATGCTACTTTTTAATATGTACTGCTATTTTTGAATCATTCACCTTTAAGATTATTGAGATGTCTTATTTTCTTGTTTCTTTCAGGAATTTTACTATTCTTTGACTTTTATGCAAGAGCTCCCTAGAATACAAATGACAAAAAGATGACATTTGGATAAATATCACGATTAATATGTAAAACACTTTAGTGCACAAATAGATTTTTCCTGTTTTTCATTTTAAGTAGTTTGCACAATATTAAATCTAAAATACATCAATCATCTCCCTGTCAGGAAAAGCCAAGACATCATACTCCCTTTTCTCTTTTTCGACATATTAGAGAGTCCCACACTTTTAATCTCCCCCCAAACGAAGATGTATTTCAAGATAAAACTTCAGAAGCTAATGAGAAAGATACTTTAAGATTTTCTTTATGTTCTTTTTACTCTTCCTTGGTGCTCGGCATCGTGCACAATTTGGCCCCAACTCATGGAGATTTCAGGCACTAGTTTCCCCATGCTTAAATTTTAAAAGTAGTTGCCATAGCAACTGCCAGACACAGCATATGGTGCGTCTGTTACCTCCAAGATAACAGAGCAATTTCTAAAGAATTTACTTTACAATATGTTACGAACCTTGTACTTTTTACAATTTTTCAGAGTGCAGTATAAGGTACTGTTGTTCCCTGACATTCGCTTCAAGTTGAATGCTCATTTTGCAACTCTCTCTTTCATATTAGGCAAATATTTTCCTCTCTTCCTTGTCTTCTTACTCTCCCGATATTCAGCAAAACATGAGATCTCAAAGTGGGGAAAGGGAAACATCTATTAACTTTTATATAAAGATTTTACCCAGTTTTGCTAGAATGTTACTTTTCTTTCACAGTGACAATCCGAAAGACAGAAATACAGAAAAATACAGAATACAAAAAAAAAGATACATATCTTAGTAAATATGCTTCATAAAATAGGTGCTGAGCAGTCAGGTATTTTCTAGAACTGTACACAGTCTTCAGCATTTTGACTCTCATAACTGCCTAGCTTCTCCAACTAAAATACTCCAATTAAACACTCCAATTAAAATTCTCCAGTTAAAAATTAATACATCAGCAAAGTGGCTTCAAACAAGAGGTGCTCAGAAATACCAGCGACTTCTTGTGTGCCAAGTAGCACATGCTCCAGCAAAGACCTGTGTGATGGGCCCTGTTCCCAAATGCCTGGGCTGGTTTGTGCCTCCCTTTCCCAAAGGACCCCCCCAGGGAGCTTGCGGATGGGATTTCACTCCTGCCTTCCTCTAGACAGGGCAGCAGGTCCCACTGTCCAGCAGCGCTCCCCAAAGTGACACGTGTCACGGCTTACCTTCCTTTGCAGAACCATAGGCAGATTCAGGAAGGCAAATAGGCCCTTCTTCCTCCCCATGTCCCTGTGTGCTTGTACACGCTGAGACAGGATTAGATGAATAGTTACTAGGATACATAATAACGTTCTGCTCTGTAATTCTCTGTCCCTCGAGTCCTTCATTCTGACAACTTTCTGCAGTTAAGACACTTTGTGAATACATCTTCTAAAAAATTAAAAAATGAAGCTCCACCAAAACAGGATATATGATTGCGCATTTAATTCTACCCCCGAGGAGAGACTAAGAATGCTCAGTATGCATTTAGCTTAAAGCACAGCTACAAGGTGCTAACTCTGTGCCAGTGAAGACAGCGTAAGAACAGGATAACATGCTTTAAAGGGAACTTTGCATAGATGCATAGATCTCTGTATTATCGTAATTACTTTTGAGGTAAGGAGTAACTGGAAACACTTGGCCAAACAATACGGCCGTGTTTTACAAAGAAGTACTGAAGTGTAATAAAAAGGTTGCAGTTCATTTCATTAATGTACAGTGTAGATACATTTTGGACATCCCCCTTTGCTGCTTGAGGAAGGGGAAAAACAGACCAAACAGCATAGTGGAAGGTCATTTCTAGACAAGCCTGGCTTTCAGTGAAGGCTAAATGACTGAGTTTTTGGAAAGATAAGACAGATTTTGCTGATATAAGAAACTATTGAAAGTATTCTTTTTTTCCCTAGTAATTGCAGTTAAAATTAATTAATAACAGGAAAAGCAATGATTGTAACTTTAGGTTTTAGCTAATAAATGTGAAGTGTCAGAAACAGAAGGAAGATAATGTGTGAGTTTCAAATTATTCTCAAATTATTAGTCTTGGGCATTTATAAAAAGAATATCACAGTATTCTGACTGGTTGAAGGATGGCATGAAAATATGATAAATATTATTGTAGATAAGGCAAAAGTGATGAACTAGAAATTCTGTAAGTTGAAAAGAGATAGTTGTCCCTGCTTCACTTCTATTTGTGCTGTAGATAACATCAAAATATATATATAAATCATGAACTGGAGGCCACTTCAATATCCTCAGTGTAATGTTATCCCTACATTGTGATTTCGTATCACATTTTAAAGGCTTTTTTTTAGTCTAAATAATGATACTTTTTTATTTATAATAGAACACAGCTTAGGAAGGATAGTTCATAAAGAGTTCCAAATTCTCTGAATGATCCTTAGCCGTGAATAGACCATTTACAAAGTAGTACCTACTTCTGCTTGTGTAAAACAAGATGGCCAGAAGATTCAGCGTATTGATTGTTAGATAAGTAAATAACATTATCTTAAACTGGATTTGGTTTAATCACAGTAGATTACAAATAGAATAGACTATGAACAAATTATGTTGCTGAATAAGAGATAAACATAGGGGTGGGATGCATAAACAGAGGTATAGCCCATGACAGTAGTCAAGAAATGGAAGAGGTTTCCCCAAGATGTGGAGTAACCATCTTTGCAGACATTCAAAGTCCAAGAGGACAAGCTTATGTGTTACTTAACATTGACCTGATTTCAATGATGACCCCAAGAGGCGCCTTCAAGCCTAAATTATTTGGTGAGTCTCTGATTCTGCTGAACTACAATTCGGCAAAGTCAGCAGACCACGTTTGCTACTGAAGAATCATAAATAAAAATCTGAATATGCCTAGAATAATAAATCACTTTTAACTGAAAGAGCATAATTTATCAAAATGTATTTTGTGCCATGAGTGGTTGACATTTTTGTCTTTGTATGTATTTTTCTATCTTATTGTAGATCATATTGAATTTAGCAGAGTTATTCTCAACAAATGCTAATAACTCCTACATACAAATATAACAAAAGGAAAATAACTGGTAAGTTTCTTTTTGGTTATGAAATGGCTTATTCCATTTCAGGAAACATAGAACCCAGAAAGTTATTTTCAAAGTACCTCTATAATTAACTGTAAGTGAAATATATCACTACAGTGTATTTGCAACTCCGTGTAAACATATTTTCTTCCTGAATAGTTATAAACAGGCATGCCATAACCTCATTTTTAGCTTTTCTCCACATTATAAATTCATTTTTCTCTCTGCAAAATGTCACTTTCTTTCCAGTAGGTTAGTCCCATGAGGTCTTGTAACTACAATTACTCCATTTAAATATTCCACATATCTGTCAAGATTCAAAAGAATTCTGTAGTGTCAGTTTAAATATAAATATATATAATTCTAGTTAATAATCATCACTTCAACTGTGTTATGAAAACTGTATTACTCATTCAGCGTGAGTGTGATGTTGTGTACATCTGCAACATTTATTGCAGCATTTTCATTGATTTATTGGTTAAAAAACAACTGTACTAACTGCAAAACATAATAATCTGCAGAAAACAATGCTCTTCAGAGGCAAATATGTCAAGAATATTTTTTCTGTAGCGATTTAAGGAAAACAAAAAGCAGGAGTTACACAGCATTTTACAAGAGAAATTTGAGATTTTATGTAAATATCATAGAAGAGAAGCTTAGCAAAATATATTTGATGTTTTTCATTTCTGCATCATCTGCATCATTTCCATCTAAAACACACCTTTACATGTGACCAGAAACTCGGCTCTTTTGTTTGTTTGTTTGTTTGGGGTTTTTTTGGTTGAGAGGAGGAAGATTTGTGGGTTTGATAACTTTTTTTTTCGTCTTATCTATAGCCTGAAAGACAATAAAGGAGCATCTTAATGGGTTAGAAACTAAAATTGTAACGTTGATCCAAAACAGAAGACAAAGTTTATTTTCTTTTAATTGAATGTGCTCTGCTTCCTTATGCTGCTCAAAGAGCCTTTGCAAGAAAGTGCAACTATTTTCCCAACACAAGTTTAAAGAACTAGAATGAATATCCTTATGCCCAGCAACTACCACCAGCACCAATGAATAGCATTTCAAAGCTTTTAATCTCCATGACAACCCACCTCACATTCTTCAATAAAATGCCACTTTACATGCACACAAACATACTCATTTATGCACACCTACCATGTGTTCATAAATATCACCAGTACTGAGCATCTAAAAACCATATTTAGTTCCATTGACTTCTTTCTCTTCGAAGATTAATCAGTGAGCACTTCAGCACAAAAATTAATTTGTAACCTTCTGCTTAAATTAACTGTCAAATACACAAAAAACCCTAAAGAGATACAGAAATAAACCACAAAATATGGCTCAAGCCTATAAAGACATACCTTGTGTTTTGACAACCACCAAGAGAAATACCTGGCGTATAAATAATTGAAAGTGCTACTTCAAAAGCCTACATCACAGAATCACAGAGTACATAGCACATTTTTTCACATTACTTTTACTGTTTTAGAAGGGAAATTGTTGACTTTTTTTTTAAAAAAAGCCTTCAAAAAGCTGAGTCAACAAGGATCTAATTACTTATATGAGTCACATATCGATGTAAATGTGCTTCACACCTAATATTGGAAAAATAACAACTGTTCCAAAACCAAGGTTCAATTTAAGTCGCTGTAGAAAATGGGGCAGCACAGAGCTCTGCCTACGTAAAGGAAACAGATACGCATTGCCTTTTGGCCAGCTTGTCTTTCTGCAGTCACAAAATTCCCTAACTGCAGCCAGGAATCTGGCCCATTCCTCGCTTTTGAGGAACTCCTGAGGCTGTCACAGCTGTATAACACCTGCTAGGAGGAATGCACCACATGAGTGCAGAAACTACTGTTTTCACAAGTGAGAGAAGAAAAGCAGTCACAGGCAGCAGTAACTGGCAGCTGACTCCAGCATGCAGCTGGAACCAGTGACTCCAGCTTGCACCCAGAAAGGATGAGCAGAGCCCTGTTCACTCTCCTGCAGCTCGTGGCTGCAGGAGACAACCCTCAAGCCCTGGAGCTTCTGCCCCAGCAAATCTAGCCATCAATTCAAGACAACTCATCTTAACCCTCTCTAAAACCTAATCCTCAATGCCCCATGCCAGCCACAAAACACTGTATCAGTTAGGCCCATGTGAGCACCTTCTGAGTACCATGTTGTCCCTGTAATCTATAAGGTGATGACTGATGACCAGAGCAGCTGCATATCTTCTCCTATGAGGTGTCAAAGGGCAGCCTAGTAAGCAGCAGCAATGATGGAGAAAGTGCTTTCTGCCCATTCAGAAGATGAAAAATCCTATCAGGAGCAGCTTAGGAATAGCCTCTTTGGTGACATCCCAGGCTACTGGCAGCTTTCCTGTGCCCATCACAACACCCTTTACACTAATTTGTAATGACAGTGCACAGCAGGTGGCACAAAACTCCAGTGACGCACATGTAGCTCCCTGGTTCCCAGTCTGGAAGCCTAGGTGAGAAACGTGAAACAGGGCTGAAATCCTGCAAGCTGCCTCATGTAGCCATGAGCAGATGTTCAGCCTTCTCCTCTAGTGCTCTCCTTTACACCCTCTCTGCATAGATCTCCACTGCAGAACTTGTGCTTATCGAAGAGTAAAGGCCACTTCTGCATACCTGGTGTTGCATGGAGGGTCACAAGAGTTTAAGAGCTCAGAAAGGGCTTGAGGGGCTGCAGGAAGTGACTGAGAGTTAGGCTTTCACTGGAGGGTTGGATAAATTGGCCCTTCAAACAATCTCGGAAGGCATTAAGCATTCAGCCTAGTTGTCTGTGATTCACCAACAGAAATATTTGCCAAAAGATACATTGGAGTGCTTCAGAAGATATGCTTGTATGCTATGTATTTTAATTAGACATTTGTACTCCCTCTAAATCTGGCTAAAGGACAGACTGGCTAAAAGGCCAAAACTGATTATTTTTGCTGAAGAAAACTTAAAGTGACAGAGCCCCAGAACAGGCTGCCCAGGGAGGCTGTGGAGTCTCCTTCTCTAGAGGTCTTCAAAACCAGCCTGGATGCCACCCTGTGCCCCGTGCTCTGGGTGTCCCTGCTGGAGCAGTGTGATTGGACTAGGTGATCTCTAGAGGTCCCCCCAACCTCAACCATTCTGTGGTTCTGTAAAGACTTCTCTCTTGGTAAGGCAGAGTTCCAAGGTAACAAGAGTATATGCACTGATATGATTTTAGAAGTCAAAATTCCTTCTTTCAAAAAAAAAATCCAACCAGAAAAATTCCAACCTTCCTTGAAAAGAATTCTTTGGGAAGGCTCCCTCTTCTGTCCTGCCTTCCCTGAAGGGCAGTCTCTTTATTTCCAAATTCTCATTATCTTCCCTCCATTCATATGACCTTCTAAGTTACCTGGAGACTATGGGATATATACATATGCTTTAATCTATGCTAATGGCTACATGTAGCATCAAAAGACTAATTTCTCATTTTAATATCTGTTTATACTGAACATCTAAATGTCATATCTAGAGCTTCCCTCAGATGGTTTGTTATCTATTGCGGATGTTGCCAAAAACAGCTAAGTTGCATTCCCTAGAGACTCAATACGTAAGCATGATAAAAGCTTGGAGTTACCAAAGTCTTACCTGGAGTTAGGAGGTCCTTTGAGCTGTCAAGACTCCAATATAGGTAATAAAAGATCTAGCTGTGCAACTTAGTATGAATCAGCACCTTCTTATTTGTTGTGCTGAATGTTAAACCACTTTACAACGACTGCATTCTGCAGTTAATTTTCAAGTCAGAAATACTGTTTGTGCAAGATCCTCATGATATTTTAAGTACCTACAGTTAAATAAACAGCATTCTTTACCATCCTTATCTGCCTTGTCCCTATAAAAATTACATACTGTACTTCTACAGGAAGGTATCTTTTTCTATACTTCATTACTTACAGATAAAAAGTTCTACATATCTTTTTATGCCTAGTAGCTGTAGTTTCTAAACTATATATAATTGCTTTCAATGAAAAAAGAAAACTATAATGAGAATAGCTTATTGTCATATTTTTACTAGTGGGTGTAAGAAGTGATTTAACGTACAGGTACTGATTATTTAATTGCATTGATACAGCACATACAGCCTCCCCTGACTAGTGAATCATTCAGACTGACAAGAGGAGGTGTAAAAATTCTACTTGCTTCTGTTCTGCCATATCCTTCCAGTTTTACAAAGGATAAAGCTTTATTTGAAGGTGGGGGCTAGTAAGCTATTAAACTTCTCAATAACAGCTATGAATGCCTAAAGCAAACAAATCAATTCCATATGGTATAATTTTGAAATTAATTGGATAGTGAAACAAACTATTCCAGGAAATGACTGTCTTGTCATATACACAGTATAGATAACTGAGCCTACATGTGGTTTAAAAATAATCTCTTTGTAAATTTTATCAGAATTAAGCTTACGTACAAGTTACCTAATGTGCTCCATTTCATTTCTTAGCGTGTGACCTTTATTCAATATAACTGTTGCATAAACCCTTTTGCTTGTTTAGATGGGAAGAAAAACTATAAATGACTAAAGTCTTTGCTGCATCATTAGTTATGAAAGTAATTATATTGTATATTTGTAAACCTATGGCCTTGCAACAGCAGTTGATTAAAACAACATGAATTTAGTGTGTAAAAATCATTGTGCTTTGGACAATACTTAAATAATTTTAATCAGCAGAATTTAGATAAGTTCTTAGTCTAGTTTTCAGCAACCTGAATAGAAAGATCTCTCTACAAAAATCACAGGGCTAAGATTTTAAATACTCAACAAAGCACAGACCTCTGACTTAAAGAAGTCTTTCTTTCCTTCCTCACTAGTTCTGGCTATATATTTTCATTAAATATGAGATGTAGAAAAGCAACACAGTAAGGTTTTCACATAAATCTCTTTATTTATTTAAAAAATATCTTTTTACTGTAGATAATTAATGACGGTATCTGTTTTCTTTAGATGGCTACAGCTTGATATAGTTACAAGCAACGATATATTTTGAAGCTACAATTTTCTCAGTATTTTCCTATAATATTTAAACTGTATCTTTCTCACTGTATGTTATATACATCCAAAATTATCTTCAATTTGCAACATCATTAATAATTCCTTTATTATTATAAATTAATGTTGTAAGAAGCTGGGTAAAGTAATATGCTGAAAGCATTAACTAATTTGCCTGAAATATTAAGAACAGATTTTTCTTTGTATTACTCTGACAGGGAAAAAAAGTAAAAAAAGAGCTGAGTTAGGAAAGATCCAATGTTGGTAACAGAGTTGTGAACTAGTGATTATATTTGCTAAATACTGAAGGAGTTCTCCTTTTGACTACTGCCACACGTTTGTTTTGCCAGAAATGAAGTGGTTTTCTTCAACAAATCATTAAAAATCTGTCCAGCACTTGTGGTCCAAGAAGAGCAATGTTGTTGAAGGGAAATCTTTTCTCCTTTTTTTGTTTTGTACAAAAGATAACCATAATGGGTCTGCCTGCAGGGCAGAAAGCTTAGAAAAAATGATGGGCCTGAGAATGGTTTTATATTCGCACAGCTTCAGAAGTGACATGTTAGTAAAAGTCCATGGGAAGAAAGCTGTCACGTCTCGAGAATTCTTTGGTGAAAACAAGTTAGATTTAATGGAATAAAAATGAATGATATTTTTGGCTGGCTGGCTAGCTAGCTAGCTATCTTCAGATAAGGAAGAAAGGGAGCTACACTCTCTTCTAAGTAATGTATCATGAAGAAAATTACCAGGATTTCGCTTATGATGACACTTGAGCTGAATATAATCCTGGTCTAAGATGACTTTTACAGATCCTGACAGAAGAACCTTTATACTTGTAAACGTATCACATTTTACTTGTAACTACTGGGATGTTGTAATTTTTGATAATTTCCAAGTGACTTTTCAAAACAGTATATAACAATAGAGCTATAGTTTTACTTAATAGTGAAATAAAAAATGTGAGAGTGATAGATTACCTAATTTCTATATCCTTTAAAAAGGATGAAACCAGCAGAAAATAAATTGCCATCTGAAATAACAGAGTTAAAGCAAATCACAACTCTGTTTTTAACAGCAACTTACACAGCTGAATAGAGAATTTGAGCATTGATACCGGATGTTGTAAGTTTGATAAAGATTTCCATTAAAATACTGTTAGTCTGCATCAAATTGTAAAAAACATTTGAGATGAGGTGAAAAGTTAATAGAATTTTAAAGCTTAAGGAAGAACAGGTAATGCAATTATAACAAGATACAGGTGAGCTACTTAAATTATCATATTCCACTTAACTCAAACAGTGATCATAATCATTTTGCAACTCTGTATTATATACAGATCTAAGAAGAATGATTTAGAAAATCATTAACTCCATCTAGTGGTGATTGTAATTTTTACTTTCAACTATGCTCCTGTAACCAACTATACTCCAAGCCTTGATTCTAATTTGTTACACTTCAAGAAATAATGAGATAACAACAGCAATTCAATTGATTGATGTATGATTTTTTTGAAGTTTTAACAGTATGACTTAAATCAGTTTCTAAAACTTAAGAGTTTTGATTTTATTCTTATGGGACTCTTGATAATAATGCCTAGTTGTCTTTGAAAAATGGTGCTCAAAATATCTTGCAAAGAAAATCAACATCACACACTGCAAATTGGTAGCCCAAGAGGAAAATGAAACAATTTTGGCCAGAATGAGGGAAAGAACCCAGATCTCCAAGGCTGCTCAGCTCAGTGCACAGGGAACCAGGGTGAGGGAGGCAGAAATCTTCTCCTTGGAGGTCTTGGGCTCATATGAAGAACAAAGAACAACAGTGACTGGCCGTCTATAGAGATATATGAAATTAAATGAATTTTCTTTTTGTACCTGAGAGGATAGGAGCCACATCAATGGATCTTAGCTACTATAAGAACTTGATAGACTTACTCAGTCCCTAGTAGGGCACAGCTGAATCAAAGTGGCAGCTGGCCATGAAAAAATTTAGTCTGCCTCTGCCTTAGTGTTATGCCTTATTCTATAGAGAAAAAGAAAAAAAGAGAAAAGAAGAAGAAGAAAAAAAAAGGCAAGTGAACTCTCTAGGGCAATAACTGCCATTCTTTGAAAGCCTTTAATCCAAATGAAGTCACTTTGGATATTCTTGTTTATATGACGGCTAGAACGTAAGTACTGCCTGTACTGCCTGTGAAGTTTGGAGACTTGGAAAGATTGGAAAGTAGTATATAGCACACTGCTGCATGTTTATTCAGGATGAGTTATCCTAAGGATGTGAAGGAAGGAAAATGAAGTCCACAATTATCAGAATCAAAGTAATTGTAGACCAACAGTGAGAGTAACATTATGAAGGTTTAGGTCTTTGGCGGAATGTGGACATCAAACAAAGTTTAGTTTTTATTTCTATTTTCACAACAATAGTGTTCATGCACTCCTCAGAAAGGAGATCCAATATTCGCCTCAAATTTTCCATGACAGGACAACAAAGATATCGCAGAAACTGTCTAATTTTATTTAAAGCCAAAGACAAATCCGTAGCTAAAGAGAAGATTATTATCGATAACCATAAACATCACTCCATAACCAGGATATTACCAGTTCAAGTCTAGCTTGTTCTGACTCATCATTACTGTATAAATTGTAATCTCTTTGCAAAAAAATCTGGAACACCAAGGAAAGGATTAGGATGGTACAGTGCTGCCAGATCTTACAGTCTTGGTTAATCTGTCTAAAATTTGAATGTTGAAAGTGTTCACGGGAGAAATTATCCGAAGATTATTTTGAGTGAGTAAACTTGGCAAGCAGAGTGCCCTTCTAAAGGAGAAGGTATAAATAGGAGACATCAGTAAGAGGCTCCTTTACTCTCTGTTGGTTTTAATCATCCACAGTTGATTCACAGAATTTGTACAGCCAAGCCCTCTCCCACTCAAACCTGTCTTCCTTTGACAACAGTTCTAATGAAACTTCACCACACTGCTTAGCTGCTAGCACTCTTTCTCCCATGTGCTCAGTACATATTTTTTTAGGACAAAGTGAAATTCTACACACTGCCCTTATTTGTTGATGAATATGACATTATTAAATAATTCTCTAGACAACTGAGAGTGACTTGGTAGATAAGCAGTTAAAATACAATTTCATTGGGTCCTTATCTCAGAGACGGACGGACGGAAGGAAGGAAAGAGAAAAAGGAAAAAAAAAAGTCCCTCTTTGCCAGTTTTAAAGTGATGGAGAGCCAGAATGACTTCAGCTCTTCACACATGACCCAAGTGCAACCTGTCAAGAGATTGATCGTTATTGGTACACTGAATCGTGTGGGCCCTCAGCACACAGTTCTAGTATTGTGGTCTTGTAACTGTATACTGGAATCTTCTCCTATTACACTTGTCCCTCGTAAAGAGGAGAAATGCCTGAATACAAGAACAGGCAGGGTTTTCTTGTCATTAAAAAATAAACAAAAAAAAATACTATTTGAAAAGATACTGCTGCTGGTTGTTTGCATCTTAATCGAGTACTTCACTGCACAGCATTGCCCACAATCTGCAGTTAAGGACTCAACAAAATACTTTCTACAAGGCAAGTATCACTGACATTTAAATGTATCTTTCAAACATAAAACATAAACTATTCAAGAAAAGCAGAATAATTACACGTACAGGCTAGAGTTTGCTTAATTAAATCATGCAATGATAAGTATGTGGTAAGTAAATATGTGCTCATGGAAGCTTCTCTGCTGGTTGTTCTGTTGGCTCATGGTTACTGGCTGCTCAGATCTACGGAAGGACCATTTGCACTGTCCACCCAGGAAGGGAAAATCCCAGGCCGTTTGGCCAAGGTCTCGCCTGGAGGCCGAGGGGTGGAACGAGTTGTGTGTGTGGCGGGAATTGCGTGTAGGACACGGGGGCAACAATCAGAGAGACTTTAGACCAAAGGCCCTGTCCCTGTCACGCGAGGACCGCGAGAGCTAACAGGAGAGGGCTAGGGGGAAATGCTGCGTTCTGCGGTAAATAGTGAGCTAATGCTTTTCAAAGGGACGTGAAACGGGGAAAATAAGAAGACTGGTGGTTAAAAATATATATATTTGGTTTTCCTTTCCTATACCCAGTTAAAGAATAAGGATGTGACTCGTTTAACTTTGTGAACACGCAGCCGGGCGCACCGGGCGCCAACGGCCGCGACAGCGGCAACTGGCACCGCCCGCGGGGGGCAGCAGCGCCCGGGCCTGCCGCTAGGCACCTGCAGCCGAGCGCCGAGCTGCTCGGCTCCTCCCGGCGGGGAGCGGCGGGCATGGCCGAGCGCCGATGTGGCGGATGCGGGCGCTTCCGGGACGCTGGCGGATGTTGTCGTTTGAATTGCCCGTCGGTTGGCGCGGGCGCGCGGCGGTTGCTGCCGGGTGAGTGACGCCGTTGGCGGCCGGGGGCCTCCCTGTCCCTCTAGCGCAGCCCTCGCGGGGCGGCCGCGCGCGCGGGCGGCCCTTCCCTGCCCCGAAGCGCAGCGAGTGTCGCGCCCGGGCCTTGAAGTGCTCAGAGGCGCGCGACCCGTCGGGGGAGCCGGGCGGCCGTGCGGGCCGCCGTGCCCCGGGGAGGCCGCTGCCTGGCGGGCAGGGGCCCTGCCTGCCCGTGCGGGGGCCGCCGGGGAGGCCGCTGCCTGGCGG
>JAUBOD010000208.1:6775895-6787689 GCA_032353885.1 Nothura maculosa | reverse complement strand
GACGCATGTTCATTTGGCTAACTATATAATGTATATGTTGGTTTTCAGAGTAGCGTCAGAACCCTGTTGCATTGCACTGTTGCATTGCACTGTTGCATTGCACTGTTGCATTGCACTGTTGCATTGCACTGTTGCATTGCACTGATCTTCCACGTTGTTGTTTATAGGGATGCGTCATGGGAACTTGAGGAGAACGCATACCAAGAACTATTGCAGTGTTATCAGCACTGTGACGTTAGAAGATGTCTTTGCAAAAAAGGAAGAGATTACAATGAACCTGACAGGTATGACAGTGTGTTTTAAAATTCTGTAGTAGTTTCAACATCAGGTTTTTAAGCCAAGACACTATTTCCCAATCAAATGTTGATTTTATGACCCATAAAAGCCAGGAGATCAAGTCCACTATCACGTAGCTTACTCCTGTTTTCATTTGACATAAAAGCATCACAGAATGGATGAGGCTAGAAGGGACCTCTGGAGATCTAGTCCAACTCCTCTGCTCTCCCTTATTTCTCATAGACAGGAATGTTAACCTTTTTTTTGTATAGATTTGACCAAGCATCATTGGGTACATTCTTCTTGGTACTGATTTGTCTCAGGAATGTCTTAAATAATTTAAGATCTGTAGCTTTGGCTTTCAATGTTGGGACTAGCATCTGTTACATTACTGCTTGATAATATGCTTAAGCAAAGTGTAATAAAACTAGACAAGTAATTTAACAGATATTCAAGTAATGTCTTAATAAGGAATCTTTTTTTCAGAATATGTCACAATAAGCTGTTTATCATTTTACAAAATTTTACTCTTGGAAATGCTGGAGAGTGCGTCCTCATGAAATAGGGAGGGATATTGCTGGTTAGCAGCATGTTGACAAGATGCTAGCTGCAATTTATTATCACTGGGGGAACAAGTAACCTCCAGCTTCACTCAGTACAAGCTGCTAGAACATGGGTGGTATTTTTTTTTCCAGTAGCCTGGAATAGTGACTGCATCTTATCTGAAGAAAATTTCATTTAGTTTTAAAATTACATCTTAGTTTAATGCCTCGAAACTCTGGACCAGATTTACTAATTAATATTCTAATTTTAATTATTGTTTTTGTGTCTAACTCTAAATGCATGAATCTTTTAATTTCAGTAAATGGGAAATAAAGCGATGTCAGTGTTGCGGTTCCCGTGGAACTCACCTGGCCTGCTCATCCATGAAGTCGTGGGAGCAAAACTGGGAGTGCGTGGAGTGCAGAAGCATCTTTGCAAAATCAGGTAGTATTACAAATGTTACAGTGACTTCTTCAAACAGTATATTTTAGTAATGTGTTAAATACCTAGCAAACTCATTTAATGGTGTGTATTTAATTGCCCAGGGAACTATAGCAAACAGCAAAAGCGTTCCTTGGCTACCTCTGAGAAGACAGGTGGGACAACCTGTTTGTTGGAAGAGCCTTCTCCCAAGTGCCCTCGGCCGTCATCTGGATCTCAACACAGCTTTCTTCTCCAGTGTGTAACTCTTTGTCTTCAAAGTGAAACTGATGACAACATAAAAAGAATTTTAGCATGAGGAGATGATGGCTTATTGTGAAGGAAAGGCTACTTGTACTGAGTTGCAAATCGAGGAAAACTTGAGCTTAGTTACTGAAATTTTGAGAAGAAGCCATAAGTTTGTGTAAATTTACTGTAGACTGGACAAATTCAC
Organism: Nothura maculosa; assembly: GCA_032353885.1. Lineage (NCBI taxonomy): Eukaryota > Metazoa > Chordata > Aves > Tinamiformes > Tinamidae > Nothura > Nothura maculosa. Next base: position 6,785,996 of record JAUBOD010000208.1, on the reverse strand, counting down.
ATTGAACTGTGTCTAAACCAGTTTTTGGTTGACAAGTAAACTGACATCTTCCTAAAAGTAATCTAAATATTTAGAGAAGACTTTGAATGTACAGATGATGAACCTTCAAGATGAGGTGGTTTAGCAATGTTTTGTTAGGGATATCTTTATATTTATTTTTGTTACTTATTGGCCAGGATTTACCTTCCTTAGGTAGGATGCAATTAAATGCAGACCACAAACCCATGACATAATGAAAACTCTTAATTGTTGTCTTTAAAACTGTAGTTCGGCTACTGTTAGACTTCATTTAAATGAACATGCAAATCAGATTTAGTACCAGAGATGATAATATTTTTGTGTCTTCAAATATAAAGCATTTACACATTCTTCAGCTGCAACTTCTCCTAAATGTTTGTAGATCACCAAAGATAATGTGCCAGAGCAACGTGACTCCCTGCTCACGCCTAGAGTTTCCAGCATCCAACCGAATGACCATGTCCTTGTCTCCACTGATGGCAAACAGGAGCTTGTCAATGCGGAAAAAGTATTTTAGTGTTTTGTTTTTCTTACACTGAATAATACTCTAGCACTCATGTCATATTTTCTGCAGAATGTAGCCAGATCATATTGCATCTAAAAATAATAATTTTCTCACTATAAAAATGGAATAGTTGCTCTTAAGAATTGAAGTCTCAAGTTTGTGAAAGCCTCTGTTTCTAAATGTCAAGGGGATGAGGAGAAAAAATGTAACTTTTTTGAGGCAGTGAGGGGATCATAAACCTGGAGTTTATATTTTGGTTCCTTACCAAAGCATAGTCAGCCATTTGTTGGGGAGAGCATTAAAAAAACAAACACCTACTTCATAGTAAATATGTTGTTATTTTTTCAGTGCTTTTGCACTTGCAAGGGATAATTAGTATTTTTGCTAAAATCAGTGGAAAAATAACATTTTTGTATAGTATATTTAAGCATACAAATTTCTTTGTCATGCTGCTACTACTACTTAATTCATGAATTCTGTAATATGTGTCAATTCTGATGAGGGAGTTACTTCTAGTAGACGGTGTATCTAAACATTTTTTGAGAGAGTTAGAAAACGAATGATTTTAATTTTGCCTGGGTCCTAGTTTTTTTGTTGATTTATTATTTTTAAATGCAAATTGCAGCACTTCACCCAAATTTAGGGATTATTATGATGAAGAGATATTACTGAATAGTTGGAAGGCCCTGCTAGGCTATTCTGATTTGATTTGGATATTGGATATTTGGAAAAATATCTCCAAACACAAAAATGATGAGGTCTTCAATTTTTGATTTGCTTTGCGTTATTCAAATGTAGGATGACAGTGCAAGAATTGTGTGGGATGTCTTTGGCAAAAGTTTAGTTAAGAAAATAGCTATTCTTGTTGCATCAAAGTAATTAATTCTATTTCCTTCCCCCCTACCCATCCACCTCCAATTCTTAAGAGTTATTTTACCAGTACAGTGTTAAAATTCAAAAAGCAGACATGAAATGTTTTACTGATGTAAGTTAGATGGCATCTGAAGGTAGCAACATGTTCAAGCAATTTTTTCCCCTATAAAAGAATTACAGTGTAAGTGTTTTCAATGTAAATTGTTAATGATGGATCATCAGGAAATACATGCAACTTTCTTCTAGGCATCTAAGCCAGCAAAGGAGGGAAGTCTCTAATATACTGAAGGAATTAAAGCTGCAAGTTAATCCAAAAACTACAAGACTTAACATCAATACAAAAAATATCTGGAACAGTGCTTTAAAAGGATTTAGACAGCGCAAGTTCAGTCCTACAAATGCCATTGAAATAAAGTTCACAGGCCGCAGAAACAGGCAGACAACAGATACTTCTGAAGTAGCAAAGCACCGTTTCTTCAAATTATTAATGATTAGTCTTCAGAACTCATCACTGTTTGAGGGCTCGTCTGTAAAGAATCTGACCCTTGATTCTCAAGGTAAATGCTTTTTTTCCAAAAACAAACATGTAAATATGTAATTTTAAGTACTTTAGGAATTTCATTGTGATTGGTAGTTGAAGATTGTAACTCTGAAAGAGGTAAGTTGTTTTTGTGAATCATTTTGCTTTTCATTTTGATTTTTTATAATTAACATATTTAAGCTATCTTTAAACAAATGTTGGAAAAGTTTATAAGCAATAAAAAAAGGATACAGCAGAAAAACATTAATTTTGGAAATGATATATTTATTCTCTGCAAACTCTTCCATTCTGATTCGCTGATACTTATTTTCTTTATTTAAAAAAAAAATCTGAAAGCACACTCCCCAGAAATCCAAAGCAAGGGTTTTTGAGTTTTTTATGCCTGAGAATAAAATGTACATTGGATATCATCTTCAATAGGAAGTTATATCTCCTCCTAAATCTCAGTAGTAGTGGAAGAGTTTAATGGTTGCTACTTCTGTTATCAGTAAATATTATCAGGTAAAAATTATCAGTATTGTTTCAGCCAACAGGAGACAGCAAACTTTCCATATGTTGTTTCTCCTAAATGAGAATGAATTGCAGTATGAGAGGTTTTGGTGTACATATTTATCAGGATCACAATGGTTTTCTACATGTGCTTTATTTCCTTTGCAGCGCTAAAAGAAAATTTGTATTTTGAAGCTGGTAGAATGATTGCAATCTCCCTGGTTCATGGTGGCCCAGCTCTTGGTTTCTTTTCTAAGACTTTGTTTGATTGTCTTGTCTATGGTCCAGAGAATGTGAAACCAGCTTTGGAAGATGTTGCTGATGTTGGTGTGGCACAAACAATAAAAATGGTACATAAAGCTAAACTTAATAGTATATTCTTGGCTTTGAACCTTAAAATATTAGTTTGGTTATAATTTGGAGTATGCATGGTTAGAATTTTAAGTCTGTCAAGCAAAATTGTTTGAATTGTTTCTCAGCCATAATTAACCTTTAAAATTTCTTATCTCAGTAATGATCAGTAATTAAAATTATTAATGTCACATTTCTTTACATAGTTCTACTTTTAGTGGAAATTCTACTAGTAATACCAGCCATCGACCTTTCACGTTAGTGTAACCTATGTTACCTGGTATGATAATCTAGTTCAGCAGTGGGGATTTTTCACAGCTACCTCTGTTTTTGTATTAAAATTGTTTTGATAGCTATTTTGAGTAAAAGAGCATGTTTGGCTTTTTTTTGTTTCTGTTTTTTATACTTCAAAAATTCAAAAGTAGTTCAGGGCTATAAGGAATGGCTTATTAAATATAATTTCAGTTAAACTGATTTTATTTATATGTGCATGCATTAAACATTTATAACTCTTATGTTCTGATGCAGATAAAATATTCAAATAGTCTGTCCAGCCTACAGTCAACTGTACATGACTGCTATGAATTTCTTGCTGCTGCTGGATGTTTAAGACCTGTAACAACCTTGTGTGATAAGAATATGCTGGTGAATGACATACTGACCTTTTATGTAATCAAGAGAATTACTTCACCACTGGAAAGGTTTGTTTTGTTTGTGAGTTTTTTAATTTTCTGGACTTTTCTTAACTAAAATACAAACTAAGATGTTGCTAAAACTGTATTGCACACATTCATACTTATTGTGCATGAAAAATACTTCAATGGACTAGATGGTGATTGTTAATTAAAACAAGTTTATATAAGTGAAAGAAGAAAAATATTTCTCTACCTTTCTGTTGAAATTTTGTCTTTCATGTCTGATATCTGATCAGCTGATCTTTTTCTGTATTACATTCCTCTTATATTTTAAACATTACAAAGAGGGGAGACTGACAGTTCTAAATTGTAACCTCATAAAGACCTTTGCAACAAAAAATGTCTCTATTCCATATTTGGTTTTAATTCAGAATTGCTCAAAGTGAGAAGCTTTAAGTATTAAAAGTATTTTTAGACATTAATTGAAATTCCAGAGTTCTAACTACAGAGCTCACGTGTGCCCCTGGGACGGTGATTGTGCGCACGGGTGCGGGTTGCCCTGCTTGGCTAGTCTGAGAGCTGGAGGAACAGTGTAGCAGCTGCTCCCGTTTTTCTCAAATGGGCATTTGCATGAGGTAGAGATGGCTTCAGATAGCTGAGCAAGTTGCAGTTGTTAAACAATTTATTTGCTATCTGCCCTGATTTTAATCCAAATTAATCACTGAGTTTAAAATCAGAAAATTTCCAGCATATATATTTGTATTAATTCTTAATTCATTTGTGATGTGTTGAACAAATTTGAATTGACTAAATCTCCCATTAGCTGTGAAGCTGATTTTTTAAAAAGTTATTTCTTAGAGTTACTATTCTTTCAAACAAGAGCTTTCTAGCATGTTTGACCACTCTTCGACCACTCTATTGCCAATATGCTGAACTAGTTAGTTTAAAAAATAAAATGCAATAATTAGTTTTATTTATGGAGAAAATTTAGATATTTTTGGGGTGGACTTAAAATATGCAGAAGTGAGTAGAAAGAAAATTTGCATGTGATTATCAAGGTCTAAATTCAAGTGAAGAGCAAGTTGGACCTTGCACTACAGATTTGCAAATTTTATATCATCTTACAACTTTGTAGAATACAGAGTTAGCTACTTATAATTTAATAATTTAAACTAACTTTTTTTTTCATGCTAGTTTTAGGCAAGGTTTGAAAACTCTTGGTGTGCTAGAGAAAATGCAAATGTATCCAGATGCACTGTCCAGCATATTTTGTCATGAACCTGAAACACTTTCAGCAGAAACTCTTTGTGATCTCTTCACAATCCATTGCTCACCAGATGTTAATCAAGTTGAAGGTGCTGATTTTTGGATGGGTTATTTGCAGGATGTAGAAAGTAAGTAATTTATTTTTTTCTTGTGCTTTTTGAGGTACTGAGGAGCTGGTGTACATGTGGGATCTGATTTTTAGCATTTTGTGTGGTAAATAAATGTTTGAATTTACTATCAATTTATACTCCCTTTTCCTTCCCATTCATTCAGAAAGGAATTCAGGAAATCAGTTTCAGAAATTTCTGAAACTTTTGCCCAAGTATGACTGAATTTGAGCATGGTGAATACCACTAAGATTGGAACTAGCATGCTTGTCACTTCAGAAAATAAGTTGAGTGGAAAGAAAAAGAAATTCTTTTAACTCCTGGCTTTGGCTCCGCTTATAAGCTCTTTCTTAATGAGTCTCAGAATAAAAAGTGGTAGAAAATAGGTGTCACTTGTCCCCCTTCTTCCAGAGGAGATTTTTCTATTTATTTCTAGTTTTTCCTGACCTAACCAAACTGTTTTTTTCTGCAGATTCATTCAGTGTGTTGATGTGGGGCTTAGCAATTTCATTGGCGCTTTTTTGTGTTGGTTTGTTGTTGTTTTGTCTTTTTTGGACTCCTTTTATATCTTTAGTATAACGTATGGTTTATGAGTAACAGCAACTGATGAAATAACAATCCTATTTTACAGGTGGCGAATCTGTAGTGACACTGGAGGACATCCTGCTCTTCGCTACAGGCTGTTCTTTTCTACCACCCATTGGTTTTGATCCTGAACCTACTGTTAAATTTTTGCATATAAGTTTTCCTGTTGGAAACAGACTCCATAATTGCCTAGAGCTCCCAATAACCAAGACCTATGAGCAGTTTAAAAACAAAATGGAGTTCACCATCAGAAACACACTAAAAGTAGAAAGAGAATAAATGTTTTTGATACTAAACTGGATGCTGAAAGTTTTCAGTTTCTCTGTGGGAATGTCTGCTTGCAAGTTGCTGTTGCATTCTCAGGCAGCGTGTTCTCTGCCTCTTTCCAGTTTTTCCCTGAAGACGTGCTAAAAGAGGTAATTGTTCAAGGTGGAAAACAATTTGCAAAAGGAAATTTGATGTTTTCTGTTGAGTCATCTTCCTATTTGAGATTGGCTTCGAGAGCCTGCATCGTCATGCAGCACAGTCCTTAAAAACTGGTACTCTTGCTGTGACAGATGGGAAATGTTACACATCTCTGTAGCATTTTGGCTATTTCCAACACCTAAGTATGTATATGTATTACATACTTCAGTGACTTATTTATCAGAGTCAAACCAGGTGCATTTTTAGGTAACTGCTGTGGAGCTTTGTCTCAAGTACAACTGTATGCAGGTTTTTTAGTTCCATATATGTTTCCACTATTTTTTTTATTGGTGATTCTTTTGCATTTTGAAGCTTCCTTTCCTAGAGTAAACCTATACAAAATGATCAAGTGCAAAAACAAAATCTAGTCTTAACTTGTTTTTGCTGTTAAATAAAATCTTTGGCATTTGCACACATTTCTGCATTCTACTATTTTAAGTGTTAACTTTATAGCCAAAACAGTAAAAGCTAAGGTAAATCCTTAATATGCAAAAGTAAGGTTTTGTTTTTTTTTTTTCAAAAAAAATCATTGAGATGATAGTTACTCATAAGGTGTTGATCATAGCATGGTGCTGCTTCTTGCTGGGAAGTTAGTGTTTTTGTAATATGTACTAAAACTTTGATTTGTTGAAGTACAGTGTGTCAGCCATCACTTTTTTGTGGGTGCTTGACACTTTTTATTCTAAACTGCTTTTCAACTTTTCATTATGGGCAGCTTCAGCTGCATAAAACACAGGGCAATTCTACAGTATTAGTGTAAATAACATTAAGATAAGAAAAATCAGTATGTCTGCAGGTGTCTGGATCATCAAATACGTGGCCTTAATGAATATTCAGTGTTTATCAGTGGTAAAATTCCTATATGGCAGCACCTTAATACTACTAATACTCAAACTGTAAAAGTGAAAGGATATTTAAGTGCACTTTTTTCTTCCTAATAATGCAAGATTTATACAATTACTATACAATACAATTTCCTGTATTACCTTGATCATCTGTACTCTGTCTGAAACAAAAATCCTTGTATATATAAAATCTAGTCATGTTCCTCAAAATTCTGAATAGGAGGCAATCATCCACTTCTATTAATAAAATTCCACTTCTCATTTAAAAGAAGTTGTATTACTAAGTAGTAAGTTAGGGGCAACAGAAGAATTTTGGGAAGCAGCAGATATGACTTTCCTCATTTGATTCCGTGCTATGAAAAAGAGGAAAATGGCGGATGTATATTTAACTTGTACAGTTCACTTAAGTTATGTAGGTATTTTGCAAGCCTTCTTAAGCTGTTACAGCTTCTTAATTCTTTCTTAATTTAGGGGAAGGTGCTATTTTTTTCCAGACCTATTTCTACAAGAGTGTAGCAAAAGTGTGCATAATATTTGCTTTTGAATTTTAAACTTTTCATATTTTTTCCAAAGTTTAGGTTGGATTTTTCTTACATTTCTCAGGAGATTATGTTTAGATACTTTGTAAATAAGTGCTACCCCATCAATGTTTAGATTATTTTAATGAAAGACAAGATTAGTGGCGTGTTTTCTGGTTCTGAGCTAATTCCCTATTAGGTTCCCTTTAAAGTAAACTTCCATCTGTAGAGACTTGCTAATAGGCTCTCAGAAAATATCATTTGGTTTGTTTATAACCTTAGTATTTTCTCTTTCTCTTCTGTTCATTTTTTCTCCTATAAAATCCCATACTTGCCTTTGAATGTCCTACTGCTGATAACTTCTTTATATTTTTATTTGCCTTCAGAATAGTGTTGTTGTAGTGAAGGTAACCAGTTGCAAACCGAGGGCATGGTAAGGATTTGCATTGTACAGTCATGTTTTTTAGGTTCAGCACTATGTCTCCTGCAGACAGTGCTCAGTTTTAAATTACAGTGTATGAGTTCAGTATTCTTTCCTCTTGCCTAGTTAGAGATTAATACCCTGTGATGTTAGGTCACATTTCTGCACTAACAGAAGTAGCAAGCAGTGTGGGAAGACTTTTCAAGAGAAGTTGTTGAATTTTCTGGTACTTGGAATGCAAGGGGAATGGTTTAGAACTTGGAGCTAAATAAACCGCATTTTAACATCTGCAGGGGAGATGTTGGTCATGCATCTATTAGGCTTCAGAAAGAGCCTTAGATAGAAAGACAGTTTGTGCCTTTTACGTTATAGCTTCTCCGTTTGACATTGGGCGTTATGCATTTATACAAAAATAGAGCTAACTTGCTTTTGTAACTAAAAAAAAATATTTACAGTGCAAAAAAAGCAGAGTAGATAAAATAGAAGAGCCTTTAATATTGCCTGCAAAGATTTTTCTGGAACAAAGCTTGTTCCCTTTTCAGTACTAAAGTACACATCCCTGGCAAAACTATCTCCTCCTTTCTTCTAGACCTTTGTTTATCTCTATCTAGAAATTCTAAGTTAGACCTCAGTACATTCAAGTTGTATTCCTAAATGCTACCCTGGAAGCGATTAACTTGTCTTTTCTGCTTATCTTCAGCATTTGTTTGTAGATGCCAATTCTAATTTTGCTTAAATTACTACTTTGAATAAGCTTCAAGTTTGTCAAAGTCCGGAACAGTCAGGTTTTCGGTTGATCCTGCAGGTCACCGAGGTGCAATATTCTCAGGTAATTTCCTCATTTTACATAAGGCACAGCTGGAAATTGGGGAAGGTGCTTATTTTGATATCAGTATTTCTATAACACGGGAGTAGTAATAGTATATGCAGTAGCTTTTGCATATGAAATATATTTTTATAGAAACTAGATTTTTATAGTAAGGTTCATCATTAAGGCCGCAAGAGACTGTTATGAACCTCGTTTATTATTGACTGGCCAAAGAACTTCACCCACTAGTGTTTGCATCGAAACCTAAAATTCCATTTGGAATTGGCATCTGATAAGCTATTTTTTTATAGAGCCATCACTTCCTACTAAATAATACTAGACTTGTATTAGTATTTTGTTAGTATGATCTCTCAGAACAAAAAAGAAGTATTTTTTTAAAAAAGGGGGAGGGGGATAAGAATTTTCCATGACTTGCTCTCACCCAGGTGAAGTGTGCCTGCTAGCAGATAAGTATAGTCACAATGGGAAGTAATTTCAATTTGTACTTGAGCTCTGAAGTATTGTGTTGCATTTCTGATTTCTTTGTCTTCAGTCTCAAAAACAGAAGAGTTAGGGATTTTGAGTGATGTATGTAAAATATACAGCAGAGTATAGAAAGGTATCAGAAATTCTCAACTCTATTCTGCTTCTGTGTTTTGAAAATAGTATCAAAACATAAACATTTTACTTTTTCAGATAGAGGGAATTACAACTCTGTAAGTTACAAAATGTGTTTGTAAAGTTTGTCTTGATTCTGTACTTTGTGATAGATCATTTTAAAGCATAAGTTTTATTGACTTTAAGTTAAGGGAGCTGCCAGTGGGATAAATATTTCTGGATGTGTCGATCATCTCTACTGTATAAAATGAAATGAAGCATTGTGAGAACACTGCTTTGGTGTAAAAACAGTGCTTCCCTCAGTAACTTCGCGCCATCTGAACAATGTGTGTTTTTAAAGCTCCGGTAATTAGAATGCTGTTGTACGAGATGAAGTTTGTAACAGCTCTGGCCGGGTCAGTGTGGGGCCGTGTGGGAGCGTTGCAGCTCGGAGCAGCGCCCTCCTGGGCAGGGGCAGCCTCCGTGCCGCCCTGCTGTGTGGTGGGACAGAACTGTCGTGTATGTTCGAAGTGCAATAAAGAATTAAACTACTCTCTTCAGTTATGCAGTAAGTGTTTTTGTTGTTGTTTTCTCAAAAGCTGCTTCACTCTTCATGTTTCAGTATCACTAGTTACTGTAGTGGGCAGCTTGATCTCCAGCATCCCTCCTGGCGAGGGGGGAGGTCAGTGGTGTGGCTGCCTCTGCCCTGTCTAACCCCATCCCTCTTGTCCAAAATCCCAAGGTGGCCGTTTGGGACAGAGGGACAGCGCCCCCTCGCGGGCTGCAGGAGGCGGTTACAGCCTGGGCCACAGTCCCAGCCCTCGCCCCTCTGAGCAAGCCCTTCCAGCTGGCGCTGGTTAAGCTGGGCCCTGAGCAGCCTCCTCTCCCGGCTGGGTAACGAGCCCTGCTCGGGAGCTCGTGGGCACCAGCTGCGGCGCTCGCCGCTCAGGGAGCTCCAGCTGGGCCAGGCGGCGCCTGGAGCACCAGCGGCCCTGCTGGCGGCCGCGCAGGCCCGAACCGCAGCCTGGGGAACGGGCCGGGCGGCGCCAGGTGCGCGCGCGGCGGAGGGCCCCGCCC
>JAUBOD010000208.1:6754042-6775597 GCA_032353885.1 Nothura maculosa | reverse complement strand
CGCGGGGTGACCGTTGGGGCCCTTGAGGGGGGACGTGCCGGGACCGTTAGTGCAGCGGGGGCGCGGGGGAGCCGGGCCGGTTTGGGGCCCCGCGCGGGCAGCAGCGTCGGCGCGAGCGCGGCCCGCGGCTCCAGAGCCGCGTGCGGGTTGTGAGCGGCGCGCGCGAGGGGCTGCCCCGCGGCGTGGGCTCCCTGCGGGCGCGTGGGCCGCCCGGCCGGCCCCTGTATGGGGCCCGTGTTCATGGACACGGAGGCTGTCCGTGGTTTGAGCTGTTGCCGTGACATCTATTCCGTGACAGAAAGGTGGTGCCTTCCAGGGGTTGGAGGATTCAGGAAGCGTTTGTTTAACGTGCACTTTGCCAGAGCACCAGCTGATGGATCTCGGTCCCTGTGCTGGCTCTGAGCACTTACTGGTCCTGGCTGCTCGCTGTAGTCTCATTCCTTTGGTCTCCTACCACCAGCAGTGCTGTTTGTTGTCCCTTATTTTGCTTTACTTGTGTTCACACAGGCACCTTTCTGATTAAGCACCCTGGAGTCCTTGTATCTTTATTTCTTACAATTTTGTTCTTTTTTTATGCTCCTCCTTGTTGCTCAATTATTCCCATCATCCTTCACCGCTGAATCCGTTTAGTCCGTTGGTGGTTAGTCGGGCAGGTAATCTGTCCGTTGGGGATGTAGTTTGTAAGGAGGCAGTTTGAGCTGCCAGAAGGAGCTCGGGCAGCGCCTGGGATGATGCGTTAGGACTCAGTGTGTGTGACCAGGCACGAGCACCAGCTGCTCTGCCCTGGGTCCTGCTCCCCGGCCTGACAGAGCAGGTCATCCAGCTAATAAGCACAAACCTGATCCTTGCCGCAGAGTGTGCGGCCTAAACAGAAATTAAGTGGCAAGGTGAATTTAAAAAATCATCAATAAATATAAATATCAATTAAAAAAAAAAAAACAGTAAATGATGAAAGGATAGGAAAGGATGTCATGATAGTCACAGCACAGTGGTGGTCTGATTGTTGTCTCCTTTTGTAGAGGATTAGTACTGAGTTTTACTATAAATGATGAACTCTGCGAAGAAGCTGCTTCAAATCCCATAGCACCAAACATTCAGTTTTGTGCAGAATTGCCCCTCTGGCTGTGGGTGCAGAAGGTGTCGTGGGCAGGAGGAGGGAAGCTTGAGCGTCCCCTTTGTAATCAGCCCCAGAGGTCTGTGGGCTCAACAGTGCTGTTACTGATGATGGTGTGGTTTGAAAATGCAATATATGGGAGGTGGAAGCAAGGGCAGTGTGTGAAGGAGGAGTTTAGGCCTGGGCATATGCATGTGGTGTTAGGAAAGCCAAAGTTCAGCTGGAATTGAGATTTGCAAGGTTGGAAAGAGCAATAAAAGGAGCTGTTGCTGTTGCATTAGTGGTGCAAGGAAAAATGTGAAAGCGCTTCGGTTTAAGCGATCAGTACCGGTGGCAAGGGCTGAGAAACTGGCTGTTGTCCTTGCCTTGGTCTTCTCCAGCAGGGTTTTCCAGGCCCCTTGGGAAGCATTCAAAGAGAATTACTAGGAGTGAATGAGGACTGGAGCAGGGATTATTTGCGAGAGCTGGGCACGTATGAGTCCCTTGTACCTGATGAGCTGCACCTGGCAGCGCTACAAGATGCAGCTGGTGTCCTGGCAGGGCCACCTCCACCCCTGTTGAAAGGACATGCCAGCCATAACTAGAAATGTCAACATTGCCCCCATCTTAAAGAGGGGAAAAAGGACAATCCAGGGAATAGCAGCCTAGTTAGCCTCACCTGATCCCCATGGAAATTATGGACCATGTCCAAACTTCCCAGCCTGCTGCCTAGTGATGTCCTCAACTCCACAGCAGGTGCACTGGGTGCTCTTAGTAGCTTCAGCGGGAACCATTTCCACTGTTACTGTTAGGAGCCGGGTGGTGTGCACTGCTGTGATTGCTGAACAGTTTTGCTCTTTGCAAACCTGTGATAATTTTACTCGTCAATTCAGAGAGGACAGTGACCAACTTATCTTGATGCAAATAATTTTTTGGCTTCTAGTCAAAGATGGAATAAGAGAACATTGCGTATTGTCTAAGCAGGTAAAAGGGGAGGGCTCCTCGCTGAGGTGATTAGTGAGTCAGAGGTAGCTTAAGGAATCTGTCTTGTTTCTTGTGTAAGATAGGGCATTTAATGAAAACACATTCATGTTTCCTAGAGTTTCCCTGCTGCAACTTAGAGGAATTTTTATATCCCTCAAAGCTGTAATTTCTTTGGATGTTTTCTAAACATTCTCGAAATGTTGCAATATGTGCATCAAAGTTACCATCAGGCAAACAGGTATTTTTGACTTGTGTGTGTATAGCACTGTTCCAGTTTGCTGGGAAATGCAGAGCAAACTAGTTCTTAACGTACAGAATGTCCCACGTCGCCTTTAGAAAGAGACTGGAAATATTTTTTAAGGCATTGTAACAGAATACAGCAGGTAAAATAGAGAGATTCTTTCTTTATGTGTTTCTTTTCTTCCTTTCCCAGTGTTTCTCTGTGCCCATAAGTTCTAGCTGACGTGTGACACTTGTCAGCCAAAAGTTGCCTAAAAATAATACAGTGTGGCTTGTTGTGTTTACATTTTGTGGGGGTTTTCTTCCCAAAAGAACCATATCATAAAGGCCTGTTACTGTGTGTCAGTTGTGCCAAACAGGATAGCTGTAGAGTAAATCATTATTCTCCTTCCTTTGCAGCGGCTTTGAAACGAATGTTGAACTTCAATGTTCCTCCGGTTAAAAACAGCACAGGAGAACCCGTATGGAAGGTAAGTGCTTGAACTGGCAACAGCAGAGTTTTGCAGTGCTCCACAAAGTTTAGATTTAACTAAGTCAGGTTTACTTTAATGTCTTCACTTGTTCAAACATTTTTTTTTTCCTGTTAAGAATATATAGAAATTGTATATTAAAATTTCTGGAAAATATACATGTTTCAAAGATTGATTACTTAGCCAAAGATGAACAAATTCTCTAGGCAGATATTTTAATGAGCAGCTGCAGAGAATGTTTTGAAATGTGCTTAAGTCTCATTGATATCTTTTGGCATAAATGTAGATGAGAACTATAGATTGAACTCAGAAGGTCCAGAAGAAACCCTCAGAAAGGGTGGGTTATTGAAAACTTTTAATTTAGAACAAGCTGAGATCAAGCTACCTTCATTAGCTTTAAAGAATTAAATAACTTGATTCTGAGGAAATTTTTTCTATCAAAAATACTCTATGTCTTCATCTGTTTCGTTGTCTTCTGTTGTTAAGTACTGTGCTTTACCTCTACTTCTACTTCTGTTTCTTCCCTAAATAGAGAAATTCTGTCTATTCAATAAGTAACAAATTACTGACAGCCACTGATCTCACTGACGTTTTTTTCAGAATAAAGTGATTTTTTTTTCTATTTATCTTTGAACTAATTTTCTTTTTTTTCTTTTTGTGCTAGTAAGCACAAAAGTACAGGTAGTTTGTGACAAATTAATGATATATTATAAATGCATAAAAGTTTAGCACCTTCAAGATCATGGCAGTAGTTCTTTAAACCTCAGTTACTTTATCCACTCTCTTGCCTGCTGTGTAAGAAGGTGTGTGCATCTCTACAGCCATGTCTGTGTTACAGGTTCTCATTTATGACAGATTTGGCCAAGATATAATCTCACCATTGCTGTCAGTGAAAGAGTTGAGAGATATGGGGATCACTTTGCATCTGTAAGTACTTCTTTGTAAGTGGATTTTTTGTTTAAGTAGTTTACCTAATATTCCTAACAAGTCATGACAATACATCTAAAATCATTTTAAAGAACAGCTGCCAAAATAAAGGTTACATCTTGCTTCCTAAAATCAGATGGCATTGTTACGAATCAGGGACTGATGAGACAATACTCTTCAGTAGGATTTTTTACTCGCTATAGGAGGCCCCTGTCCAAACATAAAAATTGTATTTCATACGTATTAAGATTTTCTAGCACAAATTGTTTGATGAGATTGTGAATGCACCTTGCATGCATTTTTACATACACACTTTACTTTTATCTTATCCAAGTTACAAAATATTTAAGTATTATTTTAAGAGACTTATCTTTAAATTGTGTTTAAGTTTAGTTTACTGTCATTCTGTAGTTGTGGTAATAGCCATGGAAGTATTTTAAACTTGCCTTTAGATTTTTCAAAAGTTTATTAACTTTTGCTAAGTGAAGGCTAGAAATTGAAACACAATTTAATCTATTGGCACATCTGCAGAAATGAAATAGAAACATTAGCACCTTGCCTGTCTTGTTTAGAGGAGCAGGAAAGGAAAGGTTACTAATACAAGTTAAGCTTTTTTGATGTTGTCATGCTTCAAATTGGCCAACCAGTAGTATTACATATATACACACTCTTGAGTGTTGTATTTTAATTTTGTGTGGATGGAATAATTAGTATTCAAGATTTTTGAAAACCTTTCTCAATTTTCAAATAAAAATTTGGAGATAGTCATTTAAATATTTAGCTACTATAAAAAATAGGGGTTTTTTTGCCTTTTTTTCATGTTGTGTTCTTGCTAAAACCTAAGTAAATAAAATGTAAGGAGAAGTTCTGGGGAATTAGATTGTTCCTTATAGACAAATGATTTCTTTACTGTTACACAGCTCTGAAGGACACCTTAAGAGATTTAGTTTTCTTTCTTTCAGGCTTTTGCATTCAGATCGGGATGCTATTCCAGATGTTCCGGCTGTTTATTTTGTAATGCCAACAGAAGAAAATATTGACAGAATGTGCCAGGTAACTTGTGGGCTTGATACCCAAAATGAGTAGATATGACACAGAGGGAGTATGTGAAGTAATATTGCCCTGAAGGGAATGTCACTATCCTGCATGCAGTCCTTGTGCTTGTATGAACACACCTTTGCTTGGGTTTTATTAGTAAGAAATCTTGTCATATAATATGTTTCCACGAATTTTTATGTGGAAATCTTCTGTTTCTCAGAGAGTAGAAGATTAAATGTGTGACGGGGTTTTGGAGAGTGAATTTTAGGAATGAGAGGACAAGAAGGCACAAATTAAAATACATGGAAATTCTATTTAAACATAAACAAACAAAAATCTCTTTTATGATATGAGAATGTTTGAATATTGAAACAGGCTGTCCGGAGAGGTTGTGGACTCTTCATCCTTGGAGATGTCCAAAAAAAAAACTGCCCGAGTTTTGTGTGAGCAACCTGCTGTGGCTGGACTGACCTGAGCAGGGGCTAGGGCTGGGTGATCGCCAGAGGTCCCCTTCAGCCTCAACAGTTGATTCAGTGGGAGGAGTTGGTTAAATTTGTCATCTTTACTAAAGGAAGAAAAAATAACAACGTTGTTGTCTGGAGTAATGTGTCAATGCAGGTTATTATGTAATTAATGTAATTTCCTGTCTTGGGAGTTTTGTTTAGTAATTTTAGTCAAAACACTATGTACAAGGGCGCATGACTTTAAGTGCTAAGCAGAAATTGTAATTTGTCTACGATTTTGGAATACCTCCTTGTAAAAGTGTTTATGTTTTTAATTATTCCAAAATATATTGGTGTTTATTCAGGAAAAATGTTATGGTCTTCCTTGCTTTTAGGATCTTCGAAATCAACTCTATGAATCATATTATTTAAACTTTATTTCTGCCATTTCAAGAAGTAAACTGGAAGATATTGCAAATGCTGCTATAGGTGCTAATGCAGTAACACAGGTGGCTAAGGTAAGAAAATCACAGTCTCTGTGTTAAAGATACTATTGCTACAGCTGTTCTGGTAGTCTTTTTTGCCCACATGTATGGCATGTAGCTTTTTTGATGAAGAAAATAAATGGATTTCTTTTTATATAGTTCAATTTAGTGACAATTAGGAATTTACTGTGAAAAATAAGGGAATTAAAGTCCTCTCATTAATCCTGCCTAGCACTAAATTTCATCTTAGAAGTCCAAGTGCTGCAAGGTCTCTGTGGTGAGTGATAAAGAAGGAAATAAAGTGGCTTCAGGGGCATTCCCAGTCTCATCAACTCAAATGTTTGTGTGAATACAGTTGTCATTTTAAGTAGTGTTCATGGTGAGTGATCCATAAACACACACTGTGGTACTGAACACTCCTAGACCTTCAACAACCACTGACCTGCCAGGGGTCAGTCCCTCTACATTTTATTAATTAATGCCAAAACTACATATTATTAATTCTTTTCATATGCATTTAAATACATTTGGTTTTTTTCCTCAGTCCCTTTGGGGATAACTACTGGAGTGGAGAAGGAAACAGTTGGGAATTGAAATAAAAAACTAATAATGCTTTTTTGAACCTCAGATATTCAGCAGAGGTAAATTGGTGTAGGTAGATTGATGCTTGACTACTAAACATTTAGCCATGGAAATGCCTGAAGCTGGTTTATTTTTATTAGCACTCTTCAGGAGTGTTCTGCATTATCGCTCAGTGTTTACAAAGACTTTTCTCATTTGTACAGTAGGTCTTCCATTTATGTCTTGTAATAAGTAGTTCTGTATCACTGAGGTTCAAACAGAAATGCAGGTAAATCACAGATACTCTGTTCTTCATTAGGAACTGTTCTCACTCTCCTTCCTTGATTTCTAGGTATTTGACCAGTATCTCAATTTTATTACTTTGGAAGATGATATGTTTATATTGTGTAACCAAAACAAAGAGCTTGTTTCATATCGTGGTAAGTTGTGCAAAAATTATACTGGAATATTTACTTTTGACGTTGTAATTAATACCTAACAATGTTTCTATTTGACTTCCAAAATTCAGACACTCTGTAGTGTTAACGTGTAGATTGCACGCACAGATCTTTGCATCTGCATAGGCCTTTTCATCTTTGACCTCTTCAGACATCAGGGTAGCCTGTTAGATTAAAATCATGAAGAAAGCAGTTCTTGAGTCTTAAACACACCATTTTTACAAAGTGGCTATTGCAATAGTGAAATATAAATAAATAATTTCATTTAGGAAAAGAATTAAGATTAAAATATAACTAAGTGTTGAACACCTATTTATACTTTTAATTTTCAAGATAAAAAAAATCTAGCAAAGATTTATAAATGGATAATAGAGCTTTTTATGCATGGAATTATTTAGGAATTATTTCTCCTTACTTGAACATACAGCGAAACCTTGTGATTTCTCTGTATTTCTCTGTTGTTTATATACCTTTATAATTTTATTTAAAAAAATAAAGGAATATGATACTGTAATAAGAAAATTCATATTTCTACCACCACCCCCAGTAAACTGGGACACCATTACTTCGAGGTTAACTACAGAAACCGATATCCTCAGTTAATGTCAAAATTTTGACATTACAGGAAAATACAGGAATTTGAGCAGTCTGATGATTAAGATGAGCACTTAATAAAAAAGGTGCTGAGGGGAGCACTTCTATTGCTGTTGTCTTTCTAATAGCCTAGTAATGTTTGACTTGTGAAGTCTAGTTACTAATAAAAACTGCTAATATAATTAATCTCTGTAAAGTTTTCAGAGAACAAAAGTAGGGAGAAAAAATATCACCTTAAATTAGAGAATGATTATGGCTGCCCATGCATAAATTTGGGATGGAAATCTTAATAGTGCTCTGAGCAGTGAAGTTCCTATTTGAGGTAAGGAGATAAGGCAGGTAATGACTTCAGAGACTTTTTGAAAAGTAAAATAAAGAAAGGGGATTTATGGCATGAGTCCCGAGTTAGTATGTGATTTGATACCTGTAATAAAATGATATTTGATATTTCCTTTGAGCTTTTATATTCATGTCAATTACATATCAGAAATGCTGCTAAGCAGTTCTACTGACCTAGCAGCAGAGGGGAATCTTTCTGTGTGTAACACGGTGTGTTTTAGGGAATTTTCCCTAGACTAGAAACTGAAAATAATTTTAATTTTAAAAAAAGAACTCTTTATAAAAGTGTACTGTAAGCCTCTTAAAAACACGCATGTCCAATTCTTGGCAATTTCACATCTGCCAAGCAGTTTCCAAGTGGGTGGCCATCCGTATTCCATAACACGGGGCTCCCCGGGAGGTTCTTCCTTGGGCACAGGCAATCCCAGCAGCAGTTGGGGTGCACCGAGTGTCGGGGAGAGCGGGACGGGGCCATGCAGCCCATGGCCTTACGTGAGAAGCGTTAGTTAAGGCCTACCCAGAGTCCCACCTAAAGCCATGGAGATACCCAAAGATACCATTCACACTAGGATCTCCTCACCCACCCAGGCACTTGGCTGCTAACGGCCCCTGGCTATGAGGAGACTCAGTCTCTTACTAATAATCTGGCATTATGAGTTTCTTTCATCCTGTTTGTAACGTTTTTGCCTTTCTCTTTTAGCCATTAACAGACCAGATATAACCGACACCGAAATGGAAACGATAATGGACACTATTGTTGATAGTCTCTTCTGTTTCTTTGTTACACTTGGTAAGTTTTCAAATTCCAGCATATTTTCAATGTGTTTTCTTTCAATAAAAGATACAGTCTTAGTTAGAAGTTGTGATTAAAGCAGCCAAGGAAAACTGGAAGCTTAGTGGTGCAAAAACCTGCAGTAGTTCACAGAGTAGGCTGCCAAGGTTATTGCTGTCCATAAAATCTGCCTTATGGTGAGTCTGAGGCTTGAAGGTCAGGGGATGCTGCTGAAATGCAAGGTTTGGTGTCATATCTATGGAATCATAGGCAACGGCTGCAAGAGACAGGCTTAGTATAATTTATATTGTCCACTTAAAAAGAAATGACCTCAAAATGTCCCAAGATGTCTTTTTCTGAAAAATGCACTAACTTAAGATCTGAAACTTATCATGCAAATGGAAATTGCTATCTCTTTTATTAGGAGCTATTCCTATAATCAGATGCTCAAGAGGAACTGCAGCTGAAATGGTGGCAGTGGTAAGATTTTTTTTCCCCCTTAAACAAGTATCATTGTTTGAAGCTTTCCTTCAGCACGTTTGCTCTTTGCAGTATCACGCGGAAATTCATTGGTATCGTATGTTTTTGCTTGTCAGGGAGGAAAAACTGGAAAGGAAATAAACCATTTTTCTGTTCTAATCTCAGTTCTATGGAACATATCAGTAGAAATCAAAGTATCCTAATACTATTACATTGCAATATTTTAATTTAGCCTGAATAATCCTTTCTACCCTAGATAAAGTTTTCCAAGAGGCATAATAGTTAGAACTACTGTACTCTGTGGTCTTGGGAGCTTGGGGTTTCTGTGGGCCCTACTGGGTCACACAGTGTCTTTTAGCTGCCCTGCAGGGAAGCCCTGTGGACACAGGACTTTCTTTACTATATGAAAATAAACCTGATCGTCAAGTAGAGATGCAATTGCCAGACTAGGTGGTGATGAAAAAATGCCTCGTGCTGAATAAAACCAAATGTTCAATGTTCATGTATTCACAGTAATAGTAGTCTCCTTCTTCAGAAATATTCACCATGGCCCATGTGCTGCTTCTGCAGGTCGATTGAGCTGTTTGTTTCCTGTTAGTGAGTTTTGTTTAGAGAGAGCATGCAAATTGCCTGAGAGAGTCATTAAAACGACCATGGGTTATGAAAAGCTGTTTTTTTCTTTTTTTTTTTTTATTCTCTCAGAAATTAGATAAGAAGCTTAGAGAGAATCTGAGGGATGCCAGGAACAGTCTTTTTACGGGTGACACGCTTGGAGCTGGCCAGTTCAGGTACGGTGTTTGTGGTTTCCTTTTTCATATTTGTGATCTGAAAGATCTCTTTACAATTGAGTCACTGTGCTCTATACAAGGGTTTGGTTCAGATTCTGAGTAGCTTGCCTGTGTTAAAAGAATTAGAAGTTCTTCTAAGAAAGGTTTTGTATCTTTTTGTATAGTCGGATTGAAAACTTACATAGCTAAGTACTCAGGGAGTCAAAAATTATTTAAAGGAGCAGGCGATTTTGTTCACTTCTAAAGTCAGCAAAACCCAAGTCCCTGACAATATGCTTGGTTCACAGTTCTGGGATATGCGCTTGCATGTCTAGACATTTGCTTTGCTGGTATCATTCAGTCAGTTAAAAAGAAAGCTCCTTTAGGAGCTGCAGTTACACCAAGGCTGGTGTTTCTCAGCTCATCTCTGCTTCCACAAGAGGGGAGCTGCCTCTTGGGTAATTAGACTGATCTGAAACCCTTGTGGGGAAGGAGCAGCTGGAAAAGAAATTGTAGATGCTCCGGTTGTCCGGTAGGTGTTGGCAGAGACCTCCCACAAATCATCCTAGGGAAGACTCCATGGGCTGCAGGAGAGGGACAGGGACTTGTTTTGGTGGCTCCCACTGTGCTTGAGAAGGCAAGGAAACCTATTGGAAAGATTGGAACTAAAAGAAATAGTTACCATCCCCTAGTGTTTACATCTCTAAGATGTAAAACAGTTTTAGTGTTTTACATTCCCTGGGATGTAAAATAGTCTTTACATAGGATATTTTTTTCAAAAATCAAGAGCAGCACTTTGGCAAAACACATGAACACATCTGTAAGTGTGGCAAAATAAATTGAGATTGAGAGGTATCAGAAAGTAAAAAGACAGGAAATAGCAGTGAAATCCCAGTTCCTTCCAGTTCACAGCAACTGAATTGCAACCTCTATTTTTCCTTAAAAGGAGTAGCTTTTTTCTTAGCCTGGCATCATTACTCTCAGCAAGTCAGCATACAAGGAGAAGTACAGGAACCGTTAATCACTTAAGGGGCTTCAGATCTTGAGTTTGTTTTTCAAAATGATGACAGGCCAGTGGCTACGGCTCCCAAGCATCTTCATCCACATGAAGGAACATGCAGAGAAAGCCGGAGCATGGCATCACTGTGCTTTTTATTCCCTTCAAAAGCTCTCAGATTTACCATAGGGTTAATGTGCTCCATTACCATAGGGGTAAGGTAAAGCGGGGATTGTTACAGTCATGTTCTGTACGTTTACACCATTCCTCTTCACTGTAAGTGGTGTATGCAACCATAGCCCAACTTGTCTGATTTTTTTTCTGTAAATTGAGTATTGATGAGGTCATTCCAGCGCATCTCAGAAGCTGATAATCTTCTCTTTACAAACATTGTATGCAAGCAAACAGGAAAAATGAAAGGAAACACACTTGAGAGATTTATATTTAAGACTGGTAACAGGAGTTAATGTTGAACTGACCCACTTGACCTTTTATAGCATAAAACAGGTGCTTAATATTCCCTTGCATGTGCACCAGAAGGTCATAGCCCAGGCCTGAAAGGCTCCTTACTGCTGGGTGCTGCAGACTCCTGTTTCATGTCCCACATTGGTAGTTTCACTTGGTGCAAAGCAGGGTGCCCTCTTACCGCTGCTGGGACAGGGATTCGTGCTGTTCCTGGTAGTGAAGCCCCAGGAGCTTCAGGGAAGGCCGGAATTACCCCTGAGAACAGAACTTGGCTCTTAATTTGAAGTCTGCAGCAGAAGGTGGTTGATGTCGCTGAGGATGTTACTGGAATGTTCTAAACGTGTTTAAAGAAGGTACTAATGCAGTGTCATCTTTTCAGCTTCCAAAGGCCCCTATTAGTCCTTGTTGACAGAAACATAGATTTAGCAACTCCTCTACATCATACTTGGACATACCAAGCTTTAGTGCATGATGTACTGGTAAGAATATACTTAATTTTATTACCAAAAATATTTTTGATTTAGTTTGTTATTAACCTTAATGCCATATTTTCTTTTAATGAAGACAGTGTTTGATCTGCTTTGTTTGGAGGTTTAGTTAAAAGCAACTTGAAAGATTTCCTCTGGAAGATTTATTTGTGGATAACATCTAAGATAAAATAATCAAAAAGTTGAAATCCTGATATTGCCAAAATGTTGATAATTTAGCGCCCCTGCTTTGTTTTCAGTAGTTCGTGATCTTTTTTGTTTCGGAAATTCTAAATTTCGGCTAAGACATCTCGGTTTTCAAAAAGAAATAATTAAGCTCTAAGCCCGTCCTAGTGTTAGCCAGAACTTCTACACGCGCCTGTTGCTGTTTTTCTCCACAAGATGGTGTGGCTGGTTAGTGGAGAAACGTCTGACAGTGTATGGGCCTGCTCCAAGGAATCCAAAATAAGATTAGGGGGGATTTTTAATTTTTTTTTTTAAATCCATGGAGTTTTAAAGCACATTCATTTCCTGGAGTTTATTTTATAAAGCCAGGAGTAGAAATGTACTGAACAAAAACAAATATGGTTCAGTTGGGATTTATAATTTTCTAATATAATTATGGAATTAAATAATAAAAGGTAATGTGAGTAAGAGTAATATCTTAAGAAATTTTTATTTTTATTCTTTTTACCTGTAGCGTTACCATGCAAATCATTTAAGTATGTAGCTTTTCAGAGAGCTGTTTTGTCTTTATGACTGGGGCTGTTAGAGGAATGTGTAAAACACACCCCCAAGGACACATGGAGACCCAGTTTTGTGTTTGCACTCGAAGCTGCTTATGACTTTAGTACTTGTACATCATGATGTCTGCAAACTTGTATGGTTGTGATCAAGGTTTTTTTAGCACAAATAGGATGCTCTAGGACTCCTGAACTGTTTTGTGTGATTCATTGCCCTTTGCTTTATAAAAGTCCCTTCCTCTTTGAAACAAAACAATAGTGATCACAAAAGTAAAAAACTCTGGTTTCTTTAAGATAGGTGTATATATGGAAAATAATGCATTTTAGGCTGTGTTTAACCACCTGGAGACTTAAAATTAGATTAAACTGTTTTTTGTGAAGGCCAGCGCCAGGGCACAGGAGGGAGGCTGACGTTGGCCTCTTCACAGTGTGAATGGGCTGGTGCAGGGTGCCCCGTGTCGGTCCCTCGCCCGCCGAGCTGGCCGGGCCGCCTCGCGCTCCTGCCTGCCCAGGCCGGGGCAGCCAGGGCTGCGTGGGCTGAGCCCCCTGGAGCTCCGGGATCACGGGGTTCAGGGATGCCCTGGAAGCTGAGGGTGACCGGAGCTGCCCACATGGAGCAGGGTCAGAGCAGCGCCGGCTGCGTGGGCCGATGCGCGGCCCCCACATCGGTGCCTGTGCTGGGTCGGGGTGCAGGGGTTCCCCTTTCCCCTGCGTCCGCTCGCTGAACGTTGCGCCTCGCTTTGCACCGAGTTCATGGGGCTACAAATCTGCCTCATGGGATTGTAACTGAGCTGCCTGTGTGTTGTATTAAGGGGAAAATTTTAATTTCAGGACAGGCAAGCTGCAGTTGCAGGCAAGCAGGCCTTCGCAAACCAAGCGTGACATTTGACGAGGCAACCACAGTAGCCTTTTAGGAGGCCCTAAACTGCAGCGATAGAAGTGCTGCCAGGGTGGTGGTGGTCCCTTCCACAGCGGGCTGGAGCTGAGGGGTGGCCCAGGCACCACACACTGCGCCCTGCCGGTGCAGGCAGCCCCGGAAGGAGAGTCCTGCTGCCTGAAACCTGCTCCCACAGCAACGTGGGGAGGCCGGGCGGACCTGGGAGGTGAAATGGGCAGGGAGGGAGTCACCTGCCTGAGCAAGGGAGCGAGCGGGAAAACCAGCTTGGAAGCTCAGGGCCCTGCTGAGTGAAACTGAGCTGAAACAGAGACCTGCCCTGAGAATGGGGGCTGAGCCTCCCACCAGCTCGGGGTTTGCTTGGTTTGTTTTTCTGTTAACCTTCTAGTGGACAAATGGTAGTGAAAAGTATCCTCTTTTTACTGAAACCTTGAACAGACCCTTGTTAAAGGAGATTTCTCCCTTATGGGAACATAGGCTTCCTTTGAGCAGCTGTTTGTTTTTGTTTCCGTGCTGGCAGGGGTGATTTGTAGCATTGCATTTTAGAGCTCTGTAAAGTGATAGCTAGAAATGCTTTTTAAATTGTTTTTATGTGACAATTTCACTTATGCTGATCTAGTTCTGAATATTATAATGGACATAATAAAATGCAGTTGTATTCCTGGAAAAAATACATAATCTGAAAGTTTTATGACAGACTCTGTAAAGTCTGGAATTTGATTCCTTTTGTCATTATTTACCAAGAAAACAGGACCTTTAGAATTTTAAATGTTTTGAGACAGAGGTTAGATAAAGTCAGCGAGTGGGCTCCTAGCTAGGCGCTGTGCTGGAAGCCAGAGGGAATGGGGAATGTGCTGCAGAAAACAGCCCTGGCCAGGGAAAGGAAGGGAAAACATACAGGAAGGAGCATGGAGATAGGGGATTGAGCACAAATAACTGTCACCTGTCTGAAAATGGGCTTTCTTGGCCCACATGTTTGTGGAAGAAAGGCCAGGAAGAGAAATTTCCGCCTTGTTGCAAGCGAGAGTTTGCGATGGTTGTGAGCGAGGGTTTGACCGGCCGCTGGGGGCCCTGGTCCTGAGGGAGGGAGGGAGGGAGGGAGGCCCGTGCAGGTGGGCAGGTCGATGGGCCTGCGGGGGGATGTTCCCCTGCCTGCGTCTCGACCTTCTCTGCTGCTTTGGTACCTCTGCTGTGGTGGCAGAGCGGAATTCGGGCCGAGAAGCGTTTGTTGTTTTGCGGCACAGACTTCCATGATGAGAAAATGTTAGTCAGCTGGTAAAGCTCAGTTACTGTTAAATAATTCATTTTCCCTAAAGAAAACAATATTCCCATCAGTTTAATATAAGCGGATTGCTTGCCTGTGAGACAGTCAGATATTCCTGCTTGAGATTTGTTGCTTTATTTGGGAGTTGTTCAATAAGTTTGTGCAATTTTGGATTTCTAACACTGCTGCTCTTACTGTCTAGTTGGTTAGGAGACAGCTTGCTGCCCTCTCATGAAATTTTAATAAACAGCTACGTTTCTGTTTATTCTAGAAAATACATTAGAAGATAATTGACTGAGAATAAATGATTAAATTATTTCAAAGCTTCACTAAGGAAGTTTAAGATTTTTTAAAAAAAATATTATTATTATTTTTTTTAGGATTTCCATTTAAATAGAGTTAACTTGGAAGAATCCACAGGAACAGAAAGTTCTCCAGCAGGTGCTAGACCTAAGAAAAAAAATAAGAAGTCCTATGACTTAACGGCATCTGACAAGTTCTGGCAAAAGCATAAAGGCAGGTGAGCACAGTGCGACTCCTGGCCGGTCTGCGGGCAAGGATTTCCTTGGTTTAGTTGGGCTGTATGGGAACTGATGAAGGAACTGCACATGGGGCTCACAAATCCCAGCATAAGCCTAAAAATGCTCTGCATGGTATTTAAAGTTAAGGCCTTTTCTTTTTTTTTTTTTTTTTTGGTCTTTACATTAAATCTAATTTAAGTCTAATTTTTAAGTCTAAAAAAAGGTCCAAAAATGTAAGTCTAAATTTAAGGATATTAATAACAGTTCTAATACTGTTTGAGAAGGACTTAAATCCACAATAAAAGTTGCAGCCATCGTAGTGTATCTCCTAAGAGCAGCTTTGCTCGTATAACTAAAGTAGTTTCAGAGCCCTGAGCAGTTCTGGGTTAGAAGGGACAAAAAGAAGTGGAAAAGGCTCTTGTCTTTGCGCCTTTTCAGGGGATCAGAAAGCTCTACAGAACTGCTGGCTGCCTCCAGACTTAGAGCTTTTTAAAACTGCAGTCTGACTTGCGTGGCTTGTGCCATCTGTTTGCCAAATATTAAATTTTGGAGGAAAATTCACTACATATAGAATCTGTTCCCTGAGTTAAATCATTACAAAACTTGAAATGAATAATCTAGTGATTCTTTCATATTCTAGTACTTCTGTTTTTAAGCTTCCTTGGCAATATATTAGAAGGTTGTTGTTTTATTTTAAATGGAGCATTTTTTGTTACCTATCTACATTCATTGTTACATAGAATATAACTGTTGCTGCTCATGTTTTTATCATAAAATATTTTTTATTAGAATTACAAAAAACACACCAAACAGTGCCTATGTCTTGGAAAGTTTCAGTAAACAGTCAACAAGATGTCATTATTTTCACTGTTTGGAGCCTGCTGCAGGATTAGTGTTCTGGTATTCCTGAAATACATTTCTGCCCAATGTCTAGTTCCAGTGTTTCAGCTTGTTCATTAAACTGGACCTAATACAGGGTTTTGTATTAGTCCTTTTCCAGAGGTAGCCGAGTCTGTTCAGCAGGAACTGGAGTCCTACAGAGCTCAGGAGGATGAAGTCAAAAGGCTCAAGAGCATCATGGTAAGGCTCATCCCGCGTGTCATGGTGAGGCTCATCCCGCAGGTCTGCACCGAGGGATGTAAAACAGGCCTTGGACAGTGAATACTCACAGGGTGAGAGGCTGGTTTGGTTTGTGTTTTCTCAAACATCAGCACATGTTGATACATGCTGATTGTTGTACTGTAAGCTGAAATGGAGGCCTGGAAGTCCCATGTTTCATCATAAAGTTCAGAATTTCTAGTTTTTATTGGCATTACATTTGTATTACCTTCATAATAATTGTAAAATATATTTGTATCTCCGTGAGAAAAGAAGTTAAAATGCACTGACTGTATTTGCATATGTGGTTTTCATGTTTGTGATTATTTTTATTTGTTGTTATTCCAAACTCTTTTCCCAAACCCCAGGGTATAGAAGGGGAGGATGAAGGAGCAATCAGTATGCTCTCAGATAACACTGCCAAGCTAACCTCAGCTATGAGGTAAGTCCTCAGTGATGCATTATTTCTTATTTAATAGGGAGCAATTTCTGATCCTCTCTGCTGGGTCACTTTTAATGTCATTTGAAATGAGCAACTTCAAAAATAGGCTGTCCAGCTCAAGAGAAGACTTTAAGTGCATTATTAATCTAGAGTTCAAGGTTTAAGACAAAATTGTGTGACTTCCAGTGTAGGTCTGTGTAGGACCCATAAATAGGAATTTGTGACACTTCATCAGGAGCCATACGTTGTTCACTGCATCGTACATTTGCTTGCATTCT
Organism: Nothura maculosa; assembly: GCA_032353885.1. Classification (NCBI taxonomy): domain Eukaryota; kingdom Metazoa; phylum Chordata; class Aves; order Tinamiformes; family Tinamidae; genus Nothura; species Nothura maculosa. The sequence goes on along the minus strand of JAUBOD010000208.1, from coordinate 6,758,776 downwards.
GCCTTGGGAAACACCCTCCTGTCTCTACATTCCTTTAGAATTTGCCTATGAAACCCACTTCTCCAGGCATCTGCTTTCTTTACACAATATGTGATTAATTACATTTTTATTAATAATAGTTACTGTAATTAATATATTAACCTCTCTTAGCAAAATTAGAGTCATTAAAACTCTGCATTGAGAAGTTAATACCTTGTGAGTGGATATTTATACGCCATGGATGAGACTGAAAGTCTGAGATTCAGACTTTTCCTAACTCTGTCCTTCCATCTGCCTTGGAGAAGGTAAACGTTCAGTTTGCTGCTCTTAACTGAGACCCCGTTGTCGGCGTGAGGCAGAGAGAGAATTATTCTGAGCGAGAGGTCCCCTAAATCCCCTATGTGTCTATATTAATTGTCTGTTAGTGACTTGCAGAATGTGTTTGGGTGCTATGCCAGGCCTGAGTTGGGGTTGCACTAAGAAAGGGTGTCTCAGTCACACATTTCCAGACAAGCCCAGAAGTGCTTCCAGGTTTGCCAGATGCTGGTTCCTGGCTTATGGCAACAAGACAGGAAAGAAACAAGTATCAGAAGCCTTAAACTCACAGCACAAATGGGGAAAAAGAACAGAGCAGCAGCATGTGGCTAGAGCTCTTCGAGGAACTTTGGCTGTTCAGTGTTTGCAGCCTCCAGGACTCGTAGCTGTTGCTGGTGATCACGAGCTCTCAGCAGCAATGCTGAGTTGCCCAGCTAGGCATGACTTGCTGTCCAGCATTAGCACCTGTTTCACTCTGCTCTGTTGCTTTGCTCAAGTCTGCCGTGAGAATTATTGCACTTAAGCTTTCTCACTTTTTATTTCTGACCTTGCTGTCCCATAGTAAGTCCAAATGAAGTACAGCACACAGTTGAACTAACTGGGCAACTCATCAGATTAGTTTGTATTTCATTTTTTCAGCTCTCTTCCAGAACTGCTGGAAAAGAAGAGACTCATTGATCTCCATACGAATGTTGCGACTGCTGTTTTGGAGCATATAAAGGTACAGCTGCTTTGTTCTCTGTCTGTAATGGCATTTACCTGGAGAAGGGTCTTTGAAGGGGAGAAGCAATCAAACATGTTACCTTGGCAAGCAATTGTTGCAGAGCACACAATGCTGAAGGGTGAGATGGAATGGGTTTGGAATGCCTCTGCGTAAAAGTGACTCAAACATACCTTTTCTTTTAAGAACTTATTAATATATTGTCATTTTTGTATGACGGCCACGCTTCCACTGTGGCTTGAAGACCTCCCTAAGTGTGTTTGTGAAGGAGAAGCCTTTGCTTTGTTGTGGGTGTGTCACAGCCAGGCACGATCTCCGTCCAAACGCTTCTGTGTTCAGCACTCGGCACTGGAAGGGGCCTCCTTGTGGGTGCAGGTGGGAGGGGTGGGGGGGGTGATGCCGGGCGCTGCGCGGGGCCTCCAGGAGCTCGAGCTCCTTCCAGGGTTGTCCTCCCTTGCAGCCAGTTCCAGTGTCCAGTGAAGACGTGGTTACTAGTAGGAAAAATTATAAGATGTCTCCTTCTGAAAGGCTCATCTGTAACTCCTAAAGCAGAAATGTTGGAATGCTGTTCTTGAAAGTGGTTTGGGCATCAGGTCTCACTGAAAGTCAGTAGTTGAGGAAATCGTAGGCCGTGCTGTGTGCAGCAGGCAGTGTGTGTTGCCTCGCAGGAGGCAGTGTGTGTTGAAGCCTCCTTTGGTAACGCTGGTGAAGGCTGTTTTACTTCTAACTGCTACTTTTTTCTTAGCTCCCTACTGTAAATAAACTCAAAGGGACAGGATTGGGTCTCTTCCTCAGTGTTAAAAACACAAGTAGAATTTCTGCACTAGAGTTCGGTATAGGTTCGGTTTATTGCTGAGCAGCCGAGTTACAGATGTTTTTGCCGTATCAGACGTGTTCGCCTTCCAATCTGGCAACTTCTAAAAGCAGGACCTTAACTGCAAAGAAAATGGAATTTGGCAGTAGTGACTTAATTGTTGTCTGGACCTGACAGTCACTTTTCTAAGAAAGATACTGGCGGTGCAGGCTGGCTTACCCATCAGGCTGGCTTACCTGGGTTTTATCTAATTTGCTGAATGTAACACAGGTTTCAGAGCACATAGAACAAAATGCCCTCACTTCATCCCCTGTGTTCCCCTGGCTGTGCAGTTAGTGGGATGCCCCTGCTGACTCCATTGCCTGCGGGGGCAATGGACACTTCTCCATGAAGGAGGTGGCAGGGACTGTCCTGGGCTCCTGGATAAGCCCCAGCTAGAAGGCTGCCAAGATGCTCAGAGATTCCTTAGCTCTGGAATTGCAAAGTGCTCCGGCTCTTTCCTCCTGATTGCAGAGCTGTCAGGATGACGAAATAAACGGGCAGGCAATTTCTTCCAGTTTCTTCTGGTGCTTTGTGCTTCTGTACCTTCATTTCTGCTGCTTTAGAATCATTCCCTTCCTTTCTAGATGTTTAGAAAACTACTCTAAAGTTTCTGCTAAAGTAGGAGCATGTTTTTGTCCATTGGAATTTACCTGCGCTAAAAACTTTTCCCCAAACAAGAAAGAAGTTTCCTCAGATGATCCCATCTTCTTTTCCACTTGTGATTTCACTCTCCTAGAAAAGCAGTGTCTTTCTAACCTGAGCTGCAGAATTCCAGAGCAAGCTGGGATGTCGCTCAGCGTCGCCATCCAGAGCGTTTCCAAGAGCAGCAGTGTCTCAGCCAGCCACCTTTATGCAGGAATGCGGGTGGCAGCTTGAGGCTGGGCTCGGAGATTTTACCTACAGTTACGTAATTAAGCAATACTAGCATAAAAGGAAGACTAAAAAAAAAAATTCGACAAGTGCCAAGGTCATGGAAAACACCCTTTAATATTTTCTTCAGGTTGCTGTATTTTCAGTTCCAGAATAATCTGGAAGCACAATTATGCTTTGAAATTCCTTACTGGCATTGTTCCATTTTGTACATTTTTTTGGAGTATTTTTCTTCATTACCTATGAGAATCAATGCAAAGAATTCTCCGCAACCTTCTCCGGATACACGGAGTAAGTTTAACTGTCCTAATGGCCGTGTGTTAGTGCTCAGCTTACAGCTGCTTTCCACATTGTCTTGGAATCCCTTGCAGAGGCGCAGTAAGAGGAAACCAGGAATTAATCACCTGCTGGGGCGTCCTGGCAGCTTCCTGGCATGTCCAAGCGCTGGGCGCGAGGCGGGAGCGGCGCCGCGGAGCCGGCGGCAGCCGCCCCTCGGAGCACACGGAGCGCTCTGGGCGCCGCTCGGCGTCCCCAGGGGAGCGCGGTGCCGGGTCGAGCAAGGAGGGTCCTCCAGGCCCCGTTAGTGTTTTGAGTAGTTCCTGTCTTTGCTCGCCTGTCTGATACCAGCATTTGGATCACTGATTTGTGTTAAATTGTGGCATAGGAAAAGGGATACGCTTGGGATTCCCTGAAGCAATTAATTTGAGAAGGAAAGATTAGGTAGCCTCTTGCTAGAATGTGAATGTAAGTGGCATTTTTTTGTGTGGATTATTCTCATTTTAGATCGCCGATTGGTTTAAGATTTTTAATCCTTACACGATTCGCTTATCACATTCTGCAGTTATTACTTGGCCTAGTCCCAAGGACTGGTCATGTGAACAGCTCCTGTACCTGTACTGCCGGGAGCCTCTCAAGTGAACTCTTCCTCACTGGGATAAGGAACGGCCCCTGCGGAACTTGTTCTAAAGCAGGGTGGTAAAAATCTGTCCTGCCGTGTGTGCTGCGACACGTGTGTCCCTGGCAGGGACCCTGGCAGCCTGTGTGGGATTCAGGCCTCGTCATGAGGTCACTTCCCAGTACGTGACAGTTCGGATGGATTCAGTTCCAGTGGCCTCTTCTTCCCTCTTCCTTGGATAGCTGTGTGCAGCGCAGCGGGAAGGAGCCGGATCTGCCTGCGCCTTTCTGCTTCCTGCCCAGGTTCTTCTCCATATTGATGAGAGAGGCTGCAGTTCCCTCACTTACTGAATTTTCTAGGGCTGTTGCCTTATGCTGTTTTATTTGATGCCTTGTCATTTTCTGTCAGTGTCCTTGAGATCCTTCCAGTAGTTTCTTCTTGTATTTCCTTTCTCTGCATGTCCTCTCTCTCTAAGAGGAAGAGCTTTTGTGCTCTTTTGTAAAGAGGATAAGAGAGTCTCCTATGGGTCTATGCAAAGTGACCCTCCAGCAGATCTGCATGGGCTCTGCTTCTCTGCTCCAAGAGGAAGGACTTTGTGTTTGGCTTGGGCTAGTGCTCAGGTGAGAGTTACAGAACCAGAGACCTTGAGGGGGCGCCTGACCCCCAGCGCGAGCAGCGTTGCCCGGAGCAGGCTGCCCGGGAGCAGCAGCTCTCCTGCCTCTCTGGGTGCCTTGTTCCACATCACATAGAGCTTCATCTGCTGCATCTACAGCATCCTTTAGTTCCCGTCCCTCGGCTTTCCCTCTGGCTTGTGAGTGTGTGTGTTTGGCGGCGAGCAAGCAAAGCTGCAATTACTGAAATTAAGTGGAACATCTGCTTCACATCAGTGCTTCTCGGAACAGTTGGCTCTTTGGGAAATAGCTGTCTCGTTGATGTGGCCTATCTGGGAAATGTGTCAAAGGGTGACCAGTATTCTCTAAGGCTGCTCAGTAATCAGCATGAAATCTAATTTGGTGTCTGCCTAATTCCTGGTGAACCAGAGTTAAGAAAATCTGCATTAATTAGCACCTCTGCTAGAAATTTTGGTCAGTTGTCTCC
>JAUBOD010000208.1:6670181-6734805 GCA_032353885.1 Nothura maculosa | reverse complement strand
GTCTTTGTAAAAGCCTACTTAGCACATGTGGTTCTTCCTTTCTGACACAGCCTGCTTATTACACACAGGTTTTTGTTATGCAGTCCTGTGCACAGGCCACTCTGCAAGGGGGGTGAGAGCTCAGTCATGATTTCCAGAGGCAAGAGAGATTACAGGGGCCGGGGCCCATGGCAGGCTTACCGAAGGGCTGGCCAGGGACAAGGCCCTTTACCTCCCCCTAGGCCTTTGCTCAGAGCAGATTTAGGGCTAGAAAACCCATCCCAGTGCTCCAGCAGGGAGCAGCTAAGCAAAGGGATCCCTGCTAAGCGGTGCCTAGGGGAGCAGCAGGTTCGGGGATGTTTCTAACCTTCCTTTCACAGTTTGTTGTTGTTCCTAAGGCTGAGAGGGCTGGCAGCAGCTCTGGTGCCAAGCGGCTCAGACTGACTCCCCGGCCTTGCTCTCTGCCTCCTCACTTCAGTAAGTGGAGCAGAGCAAGATTCATGTCCAAAGTGCTAGGGGAAAAAAGAAAAAAAGAAAAAAAAAAAGCAATCTGGTCTTCAACTGTGGAAAATCTGCCTCTATGTCTTTCAAGAAGGTATTTGCCATCTCATAGCTTTAGAGGAAAGGAAAAGATTACATATCACATATATATTACAAGGCAACAATAATCCTTTTTCTTTCTTTTGCTTTGCTTCAAAGGGCTGTGAATATTCAGATGAATTAGTGCTTTTGCTTTTTAAAATGAGACAAAATAATAGAAGTTTGTGAGTATCACTGCTTGAGTTAAATGCCCTTATTATCACTTACTGCTGCAAATCCTGTTTGTTGCCTGTGTCGGATACCAAGTTGCTGCTGTTACTGGCAGGGAAGACAAGTGCTGCTCTCTGTCCCTGGCTGCTTCGCTGCCCACAGCGGGGCCGGGTTAGCAAGAGCTGAACCCAGAGAGGCCTCCAGCACGATGGAAACGTGTTACAGCAGCAGCAATTTCGCTACTCTGCATCCCAGCAGAGTGTGTCCTAAGCTCTGGTTTGGGGTTGAGCAGCAGTGACACAGTATGAACAGGGCCTTGTAGCAATTCAGTCCTGCCCATCTTTTCCTAGGACCCCACACCTAGAGCAAGTTCCTTGTTTCAAACTTTACAACATTGGCCATTTAACATTCCTAAATACTGTATGCCAAGTGAACTGATCATCCTTAAGGTACAGAGCCATTATAATGCACACAAATAAAGGACTCTGTGATTGTCCAACTTTAGGGCTCCTGATTTTTTTTTCTATTTTACATGTTCTGTAAAGCTAAAAATTATTTTGTTTAAGTGCAACATTTTAGTTTCCTCCATTTTAAGCACACAGGAATAGACCAAAAGCAGTCTCATGCCTGTCATCCAAGACCCCTTATGCAAAATTAAACTTTTTTTTAAAAAAAAAAAATAAATAGTTACAGCTCTTGAACTTCTCTAATCAGTGCTTCCTCTGTACTAAGTGATGATAGGTAAAAATGTTTCATATTGCAAAAGTAAATTTTATTCTTTCTGTACTTAAAATTTCACATTTCATTCCTCTTAGCCTTTTTCATTCCCCGTAACTACATTCTAATTAGCTTCCCTCTACAAGAAGAAAAGGTTTTGACCTGAAAAAGTTTTGAAATTATACTGACCTGGAATGCATAATGTGGTTGCTCCTACTTCTTCTTTGGAGAACACAATTTAAGCAGAGCAAAAGACATTTTTAGTGATAACTAAGCCGGTTTATTTTCTCCCTGGAGTGTACTAAGGATATTTGCATATGCAACTTCAGCAGCAAACAGTTTTTTTCCCAGTTCTTGCTGCATTTCAAACAAGGAGACTATCTTTAAGGTTCAAATTTGGCACCTTACATATGAATGCTATCAGGAGATCTGCTCTGAAGTTTTTCTTTCAACTCAAACATAAAATTAAATCACTTTAAAATAGATTCCAAGTATTCAGCCTTACGCAAGATTCTTCAAAATAATTCTAGACCACAAATAAATACAGTTTGTATCTATTTCAAACTAACAACTGTTCATACATTGCAAATGCTGGCTTTTTCTGGACCACAAATATGGAGCCTACGAAAGAGACTGAACAAGGGCATCATTTTCTGTCATCTGTGGGTCGCATGCGGCAGGAGCGGTGCTCTTGGGTTTCTCTGTTCTTGTACCCAGCACAAACATTACACAGGTAACTAACTACAAGAGCCTTTGTGTGTGGCTCACGTAGCAACTTTGCCAATACTCTGTATTGCCAGTTCTCCCTAACACTGAAAAAACGCTTTCTACTTACAAGAGCATGAAGCAGCACCCTGGTGCCACAGCACTTGCCTAGGAGGGCGCTCCCCGCTCCCTCGCTGGGCATGGGCACAGCTCCATGGCCACGTTCCAGCCGCAAGGTAACTCACACTGACTGGAGTGGCCCTGCGTTCCCTGAGCTCAGCCCACCAGCCATCAGCCCTGCTCCTAAATGGCATAGCCCACCACTCAAAATAAATAAATAAATAAATAAATAAATAAATAAATAAAAATCAAAGCCCTCAACAATGTCAGCACAGAGGACTGCTTTTTGTTTTGTTCTGCCCAGGAAAGAACGCAGGAGAGCAAGCCTGCTGCCAGCCAGCCCACCTGCCAGCAGGTGCTTTTCCAGTGCCCAGCCTGAGGATGACCTTAGTTCAACAGGAGCCGTGCAGCTTCTCTCCCCTTCCCCCAGGCCCCAGCCACACAAAGGGCCTCATCACATTCTCCCTTTTACTCCCTGTCCTAGGGGCTGAGGCCAGACCTTTTCCTGCTGCCGAGGCAGGCCAGCACAGCCCTTCTGTCTGCTCCCCTCGGTGCCCAGCCAGCCTGGCCAGGGCCTCTCAGCAGCACCAGTGTTGGACTCTGGGCCGCTGCTGCCCCAGGTCTCTGTGCGAGCTCCTCCGTCTGCCCTTCGCAGGCGCCTCTGCTCTTTCCCAAGGGCAGCAATAGGCAACTCCTGGAGTGTGAGCCTCTCTGCAGCCCATGGGAACTCACTCCCTCCTGCAGCTTGGTAGTATTTACAGCAGCTGAGAGGCTTTATATCCTGTTTCAGAAAGTCTTCTGTTTTACTCTGAAATAAACAATTTCAAAAGTATATCTGCTCAGGAAAATAACTATGAATGAAAATAAAAAGAATCAAACAAAAATCAGCCTCCTGAGATAGCTCTCACTCAGTCTAATTCTTACAACATATATGTACATAACACACACATTTTCTTTTCATGATATTCCCATGTTCAGCTCAGGAAGGCAGAAATGCAGTCCAAGTAGACATCTTACATGTTTCTTCTTCCTTTCTTCCAGACATAATGGCCATTCCATTTCAAAAGAGCTTCTCCTGCAACCATCATAGACTTGTTGGTTGGAAGAGACCTTTGCATATTAACTAGTGCAACATCCCACTGGAAGTGGCAGCACTGCCAGCACACCATGCTCACGTGTGAAGGTCAACATGGCTTTGCTGAGTGGTGTTTGGAAAGTCTCCACAGATAGAGATGCTATGACAATTCCGGGAAACCACATCCAGTGCTGCTCTGCCCTCCCAGAAAAAGAGCTTTTCCCAGCATCCAGCCTCACAAGCTCAGAGCTCTTTCAATCACCTGGCATTACTGAAAACAGTTTGGCTTTGTTATCTTTGTAACTATCTTCCAAGTAGTCACAGGCTGCTATTAGGTTATCCTTTAACATCCTCCTTGCCCACCTACACAGCCCAGCCCCCTCTGCCTGTCCTCACAAACTTTTGCTTAAAGATGTCTTTACCACCAAACACTTCCTCGGTCCTCTCCCTCAAGTCTCCATGTTTTATGTTAACAAAGGAGTTGTACTGGTGAGACGCATTTGGAGGGCTGTGTCCACTTTTGGGCTCCCTTACAGGAGGCAGACATGGACGTCCTGGAGCAAGCCCAGCAAAAAACAACAATGATGGAGTGGCACAAGTGTCACATGAGGAGAGACAGGGAGTGCCGGGGCTATGAAGACTTAAACTTATTAACACATACAAATAATGAATTGGAGAGCAGAAAGGAGCTGGTCCTATCCTCTTAAAGCATCTAGTGATCGGATGGAAGGCGCAGAGCACAAACTGAAACACAGGAAAATCCATTTGAATGCTAAGCACACATGTGTACACACAGACACACAGACACTTAAAACCAAGCTCTACTTTACTGTGAGGAAGATGGAGCACAGAAACAGCCTGCACCGACAGACTGTGGAGTCTATATCTGGAGATGCTCAAAATCCAGCACGGTCCCTGCTCTAACTGACCTTGCTGGAGCAAGAGGTTTGGACCAGATAATTTCCAGAAGTCTCTCCCAGTCTCAACTGTTCTGTGATACAACAGAATGCAGACCATAATGAACAGTGCTGAACTGTACAAGACATTAAACACATCCTCATTTTACATGAAACAACCACTATCCAAGCTAAACTTCAATGGCTAAACAGATGGGGTCACAGCCATCCCTGGAATCACAAGAGGTGTATGAGAGCGGGTGCTCACAGGCGAGATGGGGGAGGCTGGGGTTGTCATTGTGCAGACTAAGGGCAGTGATATCAGCAGCTCAGGGCTCTCCCGGAAAAGAGCGAGTGCTGCTATGTGTCCTGGAGCCACCTATTCCTCTCTTCTGGAAAAGGTGAGTTTCCGTAGACCAAGGGAGTTGCACAAAACCAAGTAAAGCAAAAAGGAGGTCACTCCTGTACAGAAGTTTATTATTTATTGTGGGAGAATCTCTCCCCTATTAATTAGGATTGATTTTAGGTTTTTTTTTTTTTTCCCCTCTCCCTCTCAATTCACAGGAATATAAATGATCAAAACCACAGTCCACATTCTTTAGGATCGGTTTCAGATTAGCCAAACAGTCAGGGACAACTTGATGAAAACTAATGTAGTTGTGTAATTTTGGCATTCGAATCACCCACACCAAATCACGATGTTTTCCAAATCCATATTCCCCCCTCTAGGTGTCACTTGTAATTTGTTCCGCTTTTCTCCTGGCCTGGTCTCCCTCCTCGCAACGTCTATCTTGTCAGTGTGTGGGCTCCAAGTGCCAGCACTCCCCAATGGCCTCGCCAGTCATTCTGCAAGGCCTGCCAGCTTCTCAGGTCCATTCATCTGCACTGGCAGGAGCTCTAGATTCCACACGGGCCTCAAACTTGTTCCAGCATCCCAACAGAGACAAGGATTTAGCCCCAAAATGCTAGCATTGATATGCGATCAAAGGGAACAGCGAGCCGCCTTCCCAAAACCACAGGAATATTCGTACATCTAAAGTTCCTGAAGAAAAAACACACCATATTTAGAAGACTCTTTTGGCACGGGATGACCTTACTTTCCATTACCTATTCTAAATGAGCTGCTGTTTGGGAAGTGAAAAACAGTGCTATGAAAATAAAGCTAGCTGCAGCTGACTGAGCTTCAGGAAGATGAAAGATGAAATCAGGAGTGCATACTTTGGAAGCTTCCTCAGCAGGAGACCAAGAACCAACGTCTCTATCATTTTTACTCAAATTTCACATTTGGATGCTCTTCAGCTGTATAATTTCACAGCGACAATTAAAAAGCTTAATTCCCTTACAGTCAACTGAAATGCAATCTTAATCTAGTCTCCTTCTCCCTTTTACTTAAAATTATTACATTCACATTATTCCGTTTTGTTCAAATGTTTTACCAGTTCCCCTCATATTGTCTCTGTATGCACAGTACATTCCAGGTTGTTCCACCTCATCTCTGTTCTTCCCCATACTAGTAAAACTGTCAAGGAAGGGATGAAAGAAGCTTCTTGCTAATTGAGGTGTAGTTAGGACTGTGTGTGTCCTAATAGACCTCACCATTTCCATAACAGAAGCATCTTCAGCCTTGAGGATGGCACACTAGCCCAAATTCAAGCCTGTGAGTAACATGAGAAAACAAACTTCATTGAGGCGCAGACCATGGTCACACAGCAGAGACTTCACTGTTGGGTAAGCAGGAATGGAACTGGCATCAGAAAGGGACAGTAAAATGCACTGTATATTCTGGATGAGCCACCTTTTTCCAAGACTGATGGCCCGTATTAGAAGATCCAGGGATAAAAAAAAAAAAAGGGAGGATGAAGGGCTTATAGGAGTCCAAGCTCATAGCTAACTTATTTAGGTCAATGAGCGCTCGGGAGCAAGCATTCAAAGAATCTTTATTCATCACCTCTACAAGCAAGGATTTGTGGCCAGGGAACACTCCAGTACAAAGGGGATTTCAACCCCTCTAGCAAAGGGAAGAGGGACAATCAGGCCCTTGCGGAGAGGCCTGCACGCAGGGCAGCCATGGACTGCCAGAGCAGCAGCATAGAAGAGGCCAGGGATCTTAAAGGGAGCACTCAGTGGAGCACAAACCTAATAGGGGGCTCTCCCCTAAGGGCAGACACAGAGCTGCACAAGCTGGAGGGTCCAGCTTTACTGCTGGGCCCCATCCCGTGCAACAGGCCAAGAGTGGGAGCCTTCTCCCTCCCTTCTCTCTTTCACTTGGCCTCCTGTACCTCACTGCTCATTTCCAAGTAGACCCAGGGCGAAACTTCTCGTCCCACGCTGGGGGTGAGGAGATGCTCTGCAAGCATCACAAGAGGAATTGGATCCTGGGAAAGTAGCTCACAAATTCATGCATTTAGGCATGATGCTGAATACCAGCTAACAGAAATGCTGCCTGTGCAAAAGCTATTTTCAGATCTTTTGTCAACAGAAGCCATAAGCAGAAAGAAAACACAATTTGAATGTTAACTACAGCTCTACTATATAAGGCTTTGTGGGGACACCAAAGACATGGTTTGGCAGTCACAACAGAAGATGGAAATTAAAGACCTTGGTAGGTCTTGCTACCTACCAGAAAGCCTGCATTCAAAGGAAAAAAAAAAATCCTAACGAGGCCCAAGTATTGAACAGAAGTTTGCTAAAACTAAAATCTCCATTTGCTACAGATAAATGTGCCTTCCAGCTACCTGGGCAGGAAGCAAAAGAAAATATTAGTTTCTGCCAATCAGTTGCATTGAGATACAGAGAAATGCGTTCTCAAGCTTCTCAGTGCTCCAGTATTCCTAAAAGTATATGCAACTCTGTGTAAATTAAATGCTTGAAAAACAATTAAATATCTGCACGCAGGATTTTTATAGCATTTTATGTTCTGCTTACCTCAGAATTCATTATAATTTCAGTATTTTATGTGCTACAATGGTAGATATGCTGTAAAAATTTCCACATGCACAAGGACAGAAGAAATTTCCTAATTAAACTAAACCAAACGGGGCTTCAGGAATGTTAGTATTTTCTGCAATCCAAGTTATAATTAAATGAATGTGTTGTCTTTGTTTTGTGTCCCATACTTAAAAGTATCATGTATCAATTTAGAACATGTCTAAATTGTAAAAAGCAACAAGGCAGCTGTTTGGAAATGAGTACAGAGTTTACCTAATGATGTGAATTAATACAAAATTACTGCTAATCAAATGCCATCAAATTATTCTTCTTGCTACTTGTATTGAACTTGACTGGTACATGGGTAGTATAAGCAATTCTTAAAATGGAATTTGAATGCAAAAAAAAAAAAGTGTTTTTCATAACTTGATGTTCCTTTTTCCTTTCCCCACTGAGATGAAAATTTAACTAAAAGATCATCTGGCAACAGAAATGTTATTTCCATTTTGCCCACAGATCAGTCATTTCCCAGGGGCTGGTTAATAGCAGATCCTTTTGTAGACCGTCTTTTAAACAACAACAGCAACAACAATATTACCTAGTCACTGGAGATTCTTTCTCCACCGGAGAACCTCTGAAAGGTCCTCTCGGATTGCAAACTCTCTGCATCTCAAAGGTACCCCTAGCTTCTATTTTTAACTTCTAAATTTCTAGCTCTGAGATAAAGCTCAGAGTAACTACAAGTCTTCCTTACAGAATAGGCCTATTTAACCTTATTTCACACTCTACTTCTAAGGAGGCAGGTGTGCAGCTGGGCCTGGAAGCCAGCGCTGCAGCGCGAGCTCCTGGCTCACGGCACCGTCCCGCTGAAGGACGGCGTTGCTGCTGCGTTGAGTGCGGAACTGCAGGGGGTTCAGGAGCAAGACGCAGTAGGCACTTGGAAGAGAAGGGCCCAAAACACAACCTAGGAAGTGGGACACATTCTGAATAACAGCACAATGAGCATGGGAGAACAAACATGGCCTGATGCAAAGTGCATGGGCCTCGTGTTTTGCAGATCATGAGGACAGGCAATTTGGGTGTAGTTGAAGGAATATGGTGGAAATAGGGAGCCATAAGCACAGTGGAAAAGAAGTGGCACGTTACAAAATGAAAAAGTATATACCATATGACTTAGATTAATTCTTGATTTGAGTGTCTTTTGTGGAAAAGGAATAGAAGAAAGCACATGTGCTCACACATGGACTAGTATCCCTGAAAGAGGAAAGCTTTTCCTGCTGCAAGAGAAAAGGACCCTATTCTCCTGAAATGAAATACCGGCTATTTAACAAGCCTTAGCCAAAAGAAAAAAGCGCATCTTAGAACAATGTATCTATTATAGCCTTGTTTTTCAGCAGATGTTTGGAGGTGACAGAGAACAGCTTAGTAGTTGGGTGTTCTGTTTGAAATACCACGCTGAGAGCCGTTCCGGAACAAAACTATTTTGGCTATAAAGGGCTTTTAAATTATCATTTTTAAGTGTAGTTCAGTTTTTCAGCTATGTGTACCTAAAGACTTTTGTTTGTGGAGGAAGGGCAGGAGGCCAAGAAAGGTAACTCCAAAAGAAGAATGTGTTTTATTTTAGCAAAGTGCACACACACTGCTAATCTTATCTGTTTTTCATACATTGCTCTGCAGTCTTAGTAAAATAACATATTTAACTCGAATTCAAAACTAACAGGACACAGAATAAAACCTTTTGCTTTGCAAAAATATTTTTGCAACAATCAGGTGTCTGAATGTACTTCCCAAAGAACAAGAGACAAATAAGGATGCTACGAACTATGTTTGACCTTTAAGAGTTTTCATCTTCAAATTGGGCCTTTGGTGAAGCAATGGCACATTCATAAAGAGAGAGGAAAAAAAAAAAAAAGAACAAAGTTGTTCAGTGTGAACTTAGGTTTCCACAAGATGTTTGAATAAATGAGCCACCAAATGCAGGAAACATGAGAATTTGCTGCATCTCGCCAGTGCTGCCACCTTCACCAGAGGCCTGGCAGCAGCTGCGTGGCCAGTACAACTGCCTCTGGGTGCTCAGACCAACTAGCAGTGCCCCCCTCACACCCCACACCTTACACAGGTTGGCAGGCCAAGCAACCCAGCAACTAGTGGAGGGTCAGTACTGGTTGTTTCAAGGGAAAGAAGAAAAATTGAAGCAGAAAACTTGATTCTAACATAGATTTCCATCTCCCTATTGACTGATCTCAAACTAGCCCAGACTCTACCAGTACTTCAAAAGCCAACATCAGAGTTGCTAGTCGCGTATTACCCCCACCTAAACCAGCACAGCCCACACCTGAGCACGCAGGCTGCGCGGTGGCAGGTGGATGCAGCACTTTCCTGTCATTTGCACAGAGAAGCAGGAACCACTCAAGTCTTGTAAAACCAACGTTTTCCAATTGCCACAGGAAGCCGAGTCAAAATTTAAAAGAATGACTGTCACTGCTGGTAGCTCCCTGAAGTAATATCCATGTCTTTCCTGACACGAGTGAAACATAAATGGGAATACAAATATATTCAAATGTGAATATAAAAATATTCTATGAATTCTTAATTTCCTGAAAGCACAATATGTATATGATTTTAATCATAATTGCAGTGTATCTCTTTTGAGTGAGCAGCTTTTATTTTTTACTGTGCAACTTCCAGGAAACTAGAGACACACTAGAATTATATCACTACTACCTATTCTTGCCTATTGCTAAGTTTCTCTAGACAAGCAACACTACCAAGTTCTCCTTTGTAGCTTTAATACGTTTCTTTCTGCAAACTGCCCAGCAGACATTTTTCACAGGCAGATTTTCTTTCTCATTTACAAATCCCCACTTGGCATTCACTAACATTCTGCAGGATATAGTTAAAAGCCAGAGGATTAAAATTCATTTAAATCAGCGATAGAAAAGCAAGTACTTGGTGGGGGTGTGGGAAGAAATAATAATTTGTTCACACAGACTTGCTCTCTTGATCTAATGACAAGAGTCCCCCCCTATGAGAAGCTCTGCAGGTTTTTCTGCAGTGAGTCTGACATGGAAAGAGATGCCCATTCGTGTTGTCAGACAAACCAGCTCATTCTCTCTAGTCTAAAATATTTTTTCCGTTATTCTTAAGTTTAATGTACAATTTGTGCTATATAAATGGACTCCACTGTAGTCTACATTTTGTCAAGCAATGATTTAAATTTCCAGAACAACATGCAAGTGCCAGGACAGCAAGGAATTTTGCTCTTTCTACAAGTAAGGGAAAAGGACTGGATTCTTTTTTTTCCTCCTCTTGAAAACAAATCAGCAATGTAATGAAGCTGGAAAGGGAATGCTTGAAAACTTCCTAACCATTTAAATCACTTTGAAACTACACTTTAGAACATGGAGTGTAGAGAAGCAGACAAATATAAAAGCCCAGTGGCAAAAAGGATTTCATTGTTTGCTGAGCCTCCACTCACTGTATAATGACATGCAACTTAAATATTCACTAAGGAAGTTCTGGAAGGCCTTTGAGAAGACCAGTGCCTGCAGCTATGAAATGCATTCTACCTGGGCATTTTGACTGAAGACCTTCTGCCAGCAGCCCTGGCTTTGTATTCTAGAAGTCCCACACGCAGACAGCACATTTCTGGCAAGCAGGTGGTTGGAAAGCCCATAGGAGATGTGTTTTATTTCACAAGCAGCAAGCAGAACTGAGGCTGCGCTCTAGGGTATCGGAGATAGCTTTCCTTCCTTAGGAAGAGAAAGTTTAACCTTTAGTTAAGAAGGTGCAATACAGAGAGTTTATTATCAAAATGTGAGAAAGACTTAGAGTAGACTTAAAGCAAAATTGAAAACATGGAAGTTAGGTAACCAACTTGGCTTTTGGCTGAACTGTTTGCCAAATCAATTAGCAACGATATCTCAAATTAGAGATTTAGATTCACTGCTAAGTAAATTACTTGGGACTTAAAATCTTTCATGTAAAAAAAGCCAATAATTCTAATGAATCTTAGAATTGAAAAGATGCTTTTATTCTATAATTCCAACATACAAGTTCTGATCTCTTTGATCTAATCTATTTTACAAAGAAAGATTAAGCAATCTGGGCCTGTTTAGCCTGGAGAAGAGAAGGCTGCGAGGAGACCTTATCAACATGTACGAATACCTGAAGGGAGAACGTAGGGAGGAAAGGGCCAAAGTTTTCTCAGTGGCGTCCAGCAACAGAATAAGGGGTAACAGGTACAAACTGAAACACAGGAATCTATGTGAGGAAGAATTTCTTTCTAGAGGGAGACAGAGCCCTGAACAGGCTGCCCAAAGAGGTTGTGCAGTCCCCTTCTCTGAGGATCTCTAGAGGTCCCTTCTAGCCTCAAACATTCTTTAAGCAAATTCCAATAAATTTTGGTCTGTGATCAAGAGAAAAAAGACATCAGTTTTATTCGAGAAATCACTCGCTGCAAACACCTTGTCCAGATCCAATTGTAACCACCACTGAACTTCCAAAGATTTAAATAACTACATAACCCCCTGCCTCCACACAAATTTTAGCACCTGAAATAGTATTGATTCATCTTTCTCACTTGAGTCTACAGCACCTTGAAAAATTTTAAAATAGAATAATATTTAAAAAAGAATATAAAAGATTGGTAGTCTACATTAACAATGAATTAAATTTGTTTCAACTTTTTTGTAATTTTGATACTTCTGCAGAATTTCTATAATTTCTGCATAGTGTGTAGCATTTCAAGTCAGATCACTACTACCAGTTTTGACTGTGTTTGTGAACCTTTCAGAACCTTTTACACATGTGGAAACAGTTCTAACAACTAGGTAATTTCACCAACAAATTAACCAACCCATTTAACCACTACAAGCAAAAAGAGAACCTACTTAACTCCACCAATATTTGCCAAAGACAACAGATTAAGTCAATGTACTCATCTGGAAGTTCTACACTGAGCTATTTTGGAGATACAGTGAGCCAAGAGAGCTAGGAAAGCATTCAAGTGGTGAGTTAATCTTATTTTTCTGAAGCAGCAAAATTTCCCAATGCCTTTTCTAATTTGTCTCAATTTTCCAAAAGCATAAAATAAAATAAACCTGATGAAAGACTACAGACGCATTGGATGAAGTATTTTGTTTATGGTGAGGTTAGTAAATATGAAAAGTGGGGGAAAAAAAACACAATTTAAACATGGAGACAAGATCAGTACCTAGTAAGGGAATGAGATTAAAAAAAAAAAAGAGGGGGCAAATTTACACAATTTTTTTTTTAGAAGACTAAAGTATTGTTTTATAAAAATCTTTTTTTCCACACCTACTCTCTTAAACCACAAGAGAGAAAAGACTGTGTACTTCCAAGCAGATAAGCAACTGGAAGGAACTCAAAAGTATTACAGGAACCAGGTGCTCTCTCCCTCTCTTCTGCCAAGAGCTTTTGACCTACAAGAGATACAGGGTAGGGAAATGGGAGAATCAAATGGACCCCAGGCCACTGGTGGGAGAAAGTACATTCCTTTCTCTCCCAGAGATGCAGTGGAAATCTCACCTTCTGGCTTGGGCCAGGCAGGGAGAAAGATTAACCCTAGAGCAGGCACAGAACAAGTAAACTCAGGGGTGAGACAAAGAGAGAGGTAAAATTCAATAGACTGAATAAATGTGCATCCTCCGAGAGGTAAAATTCAATGGACTGATGCAAGTGTGCATCGTCTGATACAGAGGAAAGAAGGGACAGATCTGGGCAAAAAGGAGCAAAATAAATTGTTGAACACATGAAGAGATCTCCTCCCCAATGCCTGACAAAGCTTTCTCTCACTGATCTTCAATCATGCTTAAAATAAAGCATAAGTGTTTTGAGAGTAAGACTTGGAAAAGACCATTACTAGATGCCTTCCAGATTAAATAGCACTCCTAGATTTCATTTGATAAATCAAAGTAGATATTTATAACAATAATGGAAATAATTGTGCTCAGCTTTTGCTGGAGGATCACTTGTTATTGAGACTGGCAAGGGAGGAGGGTTCTTAATGACTTGAATAGGATGAAGTTCAGTAGTAGTTTTTAGCACCAACATCATTTAAAAATTCAAACAGACTGTTTCTGAGAAACGGACAAAAGCAAATAAATAATTTTTGCAGTGAAATAAGGAGGAGGACCCTCTACATTCTTTTTTCAGTAAGCAGAGGCTTTTTATGAGTTATCACAAAAAAATGGTATGCTTAGAGTTGCTCACACTCTAAAAAGGCTATTCTCTGCTAAAGCTCAATAAGCATAGAAAAATAGTATGTTTTTGATAGTATGTATACATAACATTACAACCAGGAACAGGACTACCAGTGAAGCTCCCTTCCATTAAAGGGATATAAAAGTGAGAATACAAAAATAACTTTATTTACACAAAGAGATTGTCCAAGTATCAATCTGGCATCACTACACAGTAAAATCTAGTGTTTTCATATCACTTCTTTTCTAAATAAACCTTGTTGTCGTTGTTCTTCAGCATACCATGCAAAATGCTGCCCTCTTTCTTGGTTTTCTTCAGTGCTTTTATCCCTCATGATTTAACTTGATAACCACAGAACCTGACTCAGGACTTCATAGATTAGATGAAAATGAATTAAAGCTCAAAAAGTTAGAGTAAACCTTATGTAGAGAGTAAATCAGTACCCGGGGTCTACCTCAGTCAGCTGCTTCTCTGCAATACATGCCAAATTCCAGAGGGCTTTTCCTGGCAGATGCAAACAGGCAACAGGCAGAGACACCTCAGCAGCTCGGAAGCCTTCGTGCTTCCAAGCAGAGCTCCATACCTGCTCCGTCCCCAGTCAGCTAAGGAGCTGGCAAGCAGAAAAGCAGGAGGGCGCTCCACACAAAATGCTCCGGGAGCCTCAGCAAGCAGGGAGCCTCCTGGGAGGAGGGCAGTCCAAACCATGGGCCTGGGACATGGAATCACACCTCTAGCCAGGCATTCCAGCCTTGGAACAGGAGTTGCTCAGAGAATGTATCTAGACAAAACTGTAACTTAATGGGAACTTCCAGGGTAGTAGCTTAAACTTTTTGAGTGCCCTGCATCTGTAGTCTCACTTACTGATGGGCTGACAGCTAGTCAAAAAATGGCTGGTGACAGCAAGGACTTAAGTCCTGTGAAGTCCAAGTCTCTCTGGGAAGCAAGGAAGAAGAAAGAGAGAAAGAAAGAAAAAAGGGGGGGGGGAAGGGGAGAGAAAGAAAAGCCTGAGCTGAGCTGGCCTGTGTGGATCAGGGACAGCTTGCGGCAGTGTGTCAGGCCCCAGCCACATGGAGCCCTTCACTCCACAGGAGGCCAGCAGCCCTCAGGGCTGCCGCATGATACCGCTCGCATCAGAACAGCCAATTGCAACAGCAGCAGGATGCAGCACATACAAAGGAAAGTCTGGAAAACCATTAGCCCCGGTTCCTTGTCCCACTGTTGTAGTCATAAGCACAAGGGAGGCAGAAAAATGACTGGTAAGCAAGGCTATGTTGTAAAACTATGGAGTTATGGGATCACTCACACAATGTGGAGTGCTTCTGTCTGCCCATACAGACTTGCCAAGCAGGGTACAAACTAATTCAAAGCCAAGAACTGCCATCTGGAGCCTACCAGATGCAGAGGACCTACCAAAATCCAACAGACTTCTGGGCTACTACTACATTAACAAGAGTGGTGACACAGTGCTCTACAGCACTACCAGAAAGCAGCTCTCAGAAACAAAGATCTTGGATTTAATGCAGACTTTAGCTGTGATACTATTAGAGCATGAAGTTAAATTTCCATATCTGTCCTGGAGGATTAAGCTTCTCTGCCTTAGCAACATCCCACAGCTGCTCATACAGATAGGGTTGTGACTGTATTTTCCTCAGGTGATATCATAACCTCTTGCAAGAAGTCCAACAAAAATAACTGCCCCTGGACAAAAAGCAAATCTCTAAGCTAAAGCTGCTTCAGTTCTGCTGGAGCCACATGATCCAGAGCTCACCTTTCTAATCAGTGAGGACTTACACCCGCCTGCCCCTTCTCTCTTCCATATCTCAAATTCATTTAAGCAGGTTCTGATATTCCAGCTCTCCTGTTAACCTCCTGGCTCCCAGGAAAACTGTCACTCATGGTGTTTATTAATAGGAACTGTTAAATCTACTAGACACACATCAGGACACCACACAGCTGGAAGAGCAATATCCCGAAGTAAGTCAAGGGAGTATTTTCAAGTGACCGAAACAAGACTTTTGCAACATGCTAAGGGGTAAGAGATGCAATCTAACAGCCAGATAGCTATGTTGTTCATTTTGCCATGTTCATGTAATTATCAGAAAGTAAGATTTTTCTTTTTAAGACACCATGAACTGTTTCCTGCAGCATCATGAGGAATATTTTCTCTACAGGAGAGGTAATTCTCTTCAAGATCATCCCTGTGGTCCCTTTCTTCCCCAAAACCCTGTACAAAATCTGCACACTTCCTTCTGGGAGAGTCAAACGAGTGGGGGAGAAAGCAGCCCCAGTCCTTCCTCCAGCTTGGGAGCTGCATACAGGATACCCCTTTTCCTGTTGTTTTCCTGTGAGCCTGTCCCATGCCTCCCTCTTTCCACCCACCTCTAGAGCACGCAGCTCATTAAAGGGCACCCCAAACATACCCGTTACTGCTTCTTTTTCACTATTACTTCCCTTACAATTACACACCTGCTACTGAAATTCTTCATTTACTTTACCACATTGGGAAACTTAACAAAAGACTTACAGATTGCAAGGTAAGTAAATCTTTCAAAATTGGTCCACATCTAATAAAAATCCTTTAATCTTTTAATTCTTTAATCTTCAATATAACCCAAGAATGTGTCTTGGATCCTTCCTCAGCTTCTGTACATAAATAAAACTGTTCCATTTACACTATTTCTTTGTTTACAAGCAACCATTTCTCCACAATGTTATCTCATTCTTTAGACTTGTTCTTTGCAGATATCACAGCCTAAGATCTTTAGTGTGACTTTTTTCTCAGACAGAAGACTGCAGTTTTATCCAGCTCCAGCCTAAATTCAGCCACCCTTTCAGCCAAAGTGCTAAATTACCACTAGAAACAAAGCTTGTACTTTTTCTAAGCATATAATTGCAAACCTGCATGGAATGACGTATTTTGCAGAGAATCAGATTAACTTTGCAAATTTTTAAGCTCAGTTAACAGCTCTATGATGAATGTTATTTTCTCCAACTGGAATACGTATCCAAGCTTAGGAATGTTGCAGAATTATGATTTGAACAAATACATTTCCTTTCTACAATACTTATCAAAATCTCCTTCCTATTATCCTAAGTATTTTATGGCATTAACACAAAAATAGCACAAACAAATACTATAGCTTTTCATGCAATAGTCTAAGAGTAGGAGGAAGAAAAATTCCTTTCTTTATCCTTTGCACCGTGTTCTGCTGAAATCCACCTGATTGCACAAGGAACTTTCATATTCCACCACACATTTTACACATGCTTAAGTGAAAAGTGCAATTACAACAGCTATAGGCAGCAGATTCAATGAAAATATAACACAAGTGAAACATATTTTCACTTACTGGGAGATGTTAAATCTTCAAAACATCTTTCAATACAAGAATTCTTTCAAAAAAGACTTTACCACAAAGGATAACATTTGACCAAGAAAGCTTTAGGATAAGAGTAGAGATTTTCAGCTTACCTGAAAAGAGAAAGAGAAGAAACTAATCAGCAAGTGGGGAGAAAGGCTCGTGAAGCTAATGTGCAAAGCAGATCCCCAGGTGAAGTGAATTGCCAGAAGGCCACTCCGGTCAATCTGCAGCACCTGGGGCTGCCTCTCCTGAGGTCAGGCAGTCACAGCAGCCCTTCAGTGAGGCAAAGATAACTGCCATGTCAGTGTATTGAACCTAGGGGTAAAAAAGAGAAGAGAATTAATGGCAGGTCAGCAGGACTGGGCAGGAGGGCAGTTTTCCTCCACAGTACAGCTCACATTGGTGGCACCCATAGTGTGCTGCTCAGCCAGGGCCTCACCTGCACAGCCTGGGGGACACGGGCTAAGAGCAGGACGAGCGTGTGCTCGCGCTCCTGGTTTGCTTCCTGTTCAAGGGAAGCTCCTAGGGAGGGTTTTCTTCCCCTATCCTGGCACACTTCCATTTACTTTTGCACAGTGCACGCACTCAGTTTGCCTGAGGGGCAGACACATCAAGGCCACAGTGCACAGGCAAGAGTGGTGCTGCACAGTGTAACTTCTCCACAGCAGAGGCATCATTTATGTTAATATTCAGAAAGGCCACAAAAGTGTATTTTGAGACCAGGCTTTCTACATCCCTATTTAGAATATTACAATTCTCATGTTATCACACTAAAGTTTTGCCTTTCAGCAGTGTTTCCATCAGATGATTTCAATGAAAGTCTATTTGTGTTTTATTTCTATTTGACATGTACTCACATCTACCCCAGGACTGATTGATTCAAATAGGAAACAAAATATTTTGTAGTATCTGTTGGTTCAACACACTTGCATAACAGCTCTAAAGCTAAGTTGTCAGTACTCAGTCCACAAGCACTAGAAGGAATGCAACAACTGCCATGCAGCCTGGCAAGAACTACCACTCTGAATACACTGACACACAGGTGATTGCACCGAGGTGGTGACATCTGCCTGGGCAAGCCAGAATAGAGGCTGCTCCATGGAAAAAGAAAGCAATTTTTTGGACCAGGCTGGTCCTGATGCACAGAAAAGCGTACAAAAATGTAACTGATGTAGAAGAAAATGTGGGAGAGCTCATAGCTTCCTTTGCAGATGAGCTCCTGAGCCAGCCAGCACAATCTCCAAGGCAAGAACCATCCCAGACCATGGCACTGAACTCAGCAATGTGGATCAGCCTTGTGGTATCGTATACATAAGGGCTGAATAATGCACTGATTTCTTAATTTTTAGTAGTTAACAGACTGGCTACCTGTGAGCTGAGCATAAATAAATGTGGGGTTTTTTTGAGATTTTGAGGTTTACCTGGTCTCTCAGAATACTATCGTCATGATGATACTCAACTCTCTAATAGTGAGAGCTGCAATATACAAAAATACTGGTATCTTGCAGCAACTCTGACAGAATATAATTATCCATATTTTAGTTACAGGAAACTAGGATTTGAAGACTTTTTTTGAGAAGTGCCTTTTGTTTTTGAGAAGTGGCAGAGCTTGTAACATAGGCTCAACATCTCAGAGCAGGCTGTGTAGCTCAACTAAGAGGACTGGTGCAGCTTAGCAAGAGATCAAGGCTAGCAGGACTGGAAGCCTCCATAGAGCTGCTGAGAATCTACAGGGCCCATCCACACTGCAGCCCCAGCTGGCCCTGTGAGAAATAACAGTTTGTTCTGATGAACTAAAAACCACAGAAACTCTTGCAAATAAATCATTTCAGCTCTTACTTTGTACCTCTCATCAAGGCATGAGAAATGTAACAGCTCATATATCATGCTCTAACATTCTGCAAATTATTTCTAAACTCTGTGGTAAAATATATCTGCATTTTAATTCAGAAGTTTCTTAGTAACAGATTATAAACTTTCAAGCATCACTTTTCTTTCCAGACCACAAAGCACCACGATGGCAGAATGTTATGCAAATGGAGATACCCTGTTCTGCCAAGGCCTGCAGCTCCTGGGCGAAATTCGGGCAGTTTGGCAGCCACAGACAGCAAGGATTAGTTTCAAGGGGACATTTGCATATAAATCTCTCTACTTCTCAAGGCTCAGAAGAGAAGGACTGCTGGATTTTACCTCTCACAAAAATCCCTCTCTTTCAACACCATGGCCCTCTATATTGAAGGTTTTATTAAAAACTAATAAAAGCTTTGAGGTTTATTGGGGTTTTCATCAGAATTAAATAACTGAATTTTGAGATTCGATTTTCATTCTTAAAACATGTGTTTGTAATGTAAAATTTTCAGTTACGTGTATCAGTTATGTGTATCAGTTTTCCAAATCTGCATGAAGCCATGCTTTGTGTGCAGCGGGGACAAATACCTGGCGACTTAGACATAAAGATGACTTACTCTCAATCAAAAATATGCCTCAGTTTATTCTGAAATCTTGAAAGAACATATGTTCCTATTCACTTCTTAACATAACCTTCCTTTTCAAAGTGAAAAATGAGATGGAGGCAATTTGGGTGCCTTTGTTCAACATAATGGGAATCCATCCATACTTCATGAGATAGCAACACATCCAGCTCTAGAACAAAATTTTTACACAATAAGAATAATGTGAGCAAAACATAGGTATTAGTTATTTAAAAGCACCTTTCAAACACAGTAATCGAAGAAGATAGGAAAGAAGGAAACCATGGCTGTGTTACAGTCGAGCGAAGCACCCAGGAACATTAGTAACAGCAAACTTTTCTGCTTATCTGGGGAGCTAGTCAATTATAAATCATACATGAATTTGCAGGTAACAATTTGCATGGGTAACTCCACATATAACAATTTATTTTACAAATCACTCCCACTCTTCCTAGGCCAAATCACGCGAGTCTGTGCAACTCTCACTGCCCTTGATGGGAGTGACAGGCAGTCACAGGGCTGCCAGCAGGCAGGGGATTCCAGTGCAAGGGATCCCCTATCAAACACAAGGGCCACTTTGCAGTCCCAAGGAAGGACTTTTCATTGTTTTCTGTCATAAAGAGGATCCAGCTGCTGCTCATCTAGTGCAGCAGATATGAGCAACCTGAAGTCAGTACAGCAGACCAAGGGCATTTTTCTCTACATAGAAACAGTCTAGGTTTCTGTCCCTCAAGGGCAATACACAATAAATGTCACCTGAAAAGCATATGTTAAAAATGAGAAACATCTCAGTACGCACCTGTGAAAGGCTGCACTTTTCCACAACAGGACATAAAGGGCCAGAGAGTGGATAACATCCAGAGTGGGTATCACAAAAGAGAGTGGTATCAAAATTATATCAAAATGATTCAGAAGAATTTTATGAATTGAAGCTCAAGAATGAACACGGATGAAACCTAGGACAGAGAAGTACTGTAATGATAAAGAAGTTGGGGCAGTTCTTAATTTGTAACAGATCATTGCAACCAGTACTTTCACATTAAATTACTGAGCTAAGAGTCAAGGACTAAAAGAGTACATGTGTCTTCAGATGGGAAATGAGATATATCTCTCTCCACCTTTTTTTAGTCCAATGCTTTTGATTTGTACAGTTGTTTCTAAATCTGTCTAGCTAGGCAGGTTTGAGGGTAGGCACTAAGGGCCCACTCGGACTAAGTGACCTCAAGTTTCCTGTTCTCATTCACCTTCCACGCCCAGCCAAGGGATCATCTTCAGCATGCCACAACAGACAACATTCCTGCAAGGGTTCCAGTTTTGGTATTCAGAAAACTGCTAGCCATGTGACACATAAATGATATGCACAGAGTCCCCACTCAAGAAACATTTCAAATTGCAGATTCAGTCCGTTAGAAAGTGACTGAATTAATCTACTAAAGATCAGAGATATTTTATAACTTGCCTATTTTCTTACTTGGACACAGAAAAAAATCCTAGAAGCATAGAAAACATACTCAGCTGAGTGAAGAGATTCCAAATGTCTTGAAGATCCACAGTCTTATGTTAATTTTAAACTTCGCTTTAGTTGCATATTCAAATCAGAAATGAATTTGGTGTTGGGTCACATCAGAACATTCTCAGTTGCTAGTTTTTGATTGTGGCTTTCTAATTTTACATGAGAATATGCTACCAACACAAACCATCCAAGAAGGAAGTATGGAAAACAGTGGGTTATGTATGATAATTGTGGGATTATTGAGTAGAAGAGCTACAAAAAAAAAAAGCAGTCTCAGAGGAAAAAAAGCAAAAACAAATGAGCAAGCTCCCTTTCAGTGAGCTGAGCTGAGGAGAAGGCCACCTTCTGCCTACCCTTGGTTACTAGCTGTGTGAAGAAGCCTGCTGTTTCCATCAAGAACAGCATCAAGCACTAAGGTCATAGCAGCAGAATCCATCCGGTCTTTGGCACTGCTGGCACTGGATGACAACACGGCGGCTCCAGCTGCTCCCTCCCACCTCGGCCTGCGTGGTGCTGCCCTTCCTCTGTGCTCCCCCCAGTTATGCCACAACAACTGCTTGTGGGAGCACAATGTAAACCGGATCGCTGCAAATAACATTCGGGGTGAGTTATTTTTAGTCCGGATCATTCCAGCATGGCCTCATGAACCTTTGGAGGAGGAGGTGTATTGTAGTACAGGATGAGGACAAGTGGCCAAGGGCACAGCAAGGCAGAACAGAGGACTCTCTAATTTGGCTTTGCCCTAAAGGCAGACTTATTGTGAAACTACATCCTTATTTAACAATTCATTTCAAATATATGAGGCAGAGAGAATACAGCTCTTTTTGTAATACCAGAAGAGAACAATAAGTTCCAAAATGCCTTAAAAACCTTAAAAGCCTTTTCCTTTCTTTTCTTGTCCTTGCAACTGAATAGATACACAGAGAAGGTATTTTGCAGCTTTAAATAACTGTTTTCCTCACCTTCTCTGTCTTCTTAATGTAATTCACTGAACTGGACCTCTTTTAAATACCTCAGTCAAAGCTGACTGGATTCCCATGGTATTCATGAGAGAAAAGTCTTCTAATACACAGCATGGCAGCACTCAACAGCAGGAGTACTTCCAGTGCTAGGAAGACAGTAACTTCCAGCCCATGTTTCTCATGGTGGTGTCACTCAGTATCTTACTTATAGAGAGGAAATATTAGTACATTTGAGATAACAGAAATACAATCACACAAAGCAGAAGTCACTTGGCACTAAGCATGGAGAGGGGCACAGTGCTGAAAAACAGGGAAAGTGGAGCTTTGCTTGAGAGCTGCCAGTGTGAATTCACAGAGCTCGAGGAGGCGTGCATGCATCGGCCTCTGTAAGCAAGGCAGGAGGTGGAGGAAAGGAGCTCTCCAGAGTGTCTCTTCTTTATTTGTTACTGGAAGAGTCCTGTCCTGCTTTTATAGAAGTAACTGCCTTCCCCAGGCTGCTGGGGCGAGCTGCAGTGGAGAAATCTCGGTGTGCAGAGAACAGAGAAGCAGTTCTGCAGCTCAGGGAACTCCAGTGAGGAACCTTGCCCCACACCTGAGGGCTGCCTTTCTCTCAACTTCTCTGTGTTTTTCAATAATCATATGGCACTTGGCTGCTTGTCCAAAGAAGAATAGGCTACAAAAACAAGTTGTAACACATGGACATATGGACAAGCAGTCCATATGGTGCTTCTGTACTGAAATAGAATGCCAATATTAGCTATGATAATCTCTGCATTTTAGATTATTTTTAATGTTTTTTCAACTTTCTCAGGCTATCTGAGATTGATGTGGGATTGACTCTTCAGTCAAAGAGAATTTGGGGTATTATTTAGTCCTGATATATTGCTATGAAGCTCAAAACCTTCTGCCTTGCTAACAGTACTACTGTTCAGTTAATCATCACATCATCAGGGTATAACTTCGCTCCTTCCCATATCTCCTGCTAGGACAAAAGCATTGGAGGGGAGCAGAAGAAAATGTGCAAGGCAATGACAAATAGGCCTGAGAAACAACCAGTGCACCACTACCCAGTCTGTCTGCCTTTTCCTGCCTTTTCTTTCCTTCTGTCTCCTACCCTCGTCTTTGTTTGATACCTGTTTTTCTGCCTGCTCCTTTTCCTGAGTCTCCTCATGTGGCCTCTCCCTGATGCCAGCAGTTCACCGCTGCCACTTCCAACGAGCACGGAACATCTTGCAGCTACAGAAATGTCACACACGCTCAAAATACATCTGTCACCAGCTGCTGTTCCAGTGGAAGTTTATAGTAATAGGCTTGCCCAATGCTAGTAATTTCTAAAACTCATTTCCCCCTCAAAATTTCCATGCTAACATGCTGAAAACTCTTTCCTCTGTTATCCTTCAAGTTAACACACCGAAACCCTTCTGCTAACCCACCTCATTTACCCTAGTATCCTCTAGACTTTATATAAATACAAGCATATATGTCTATATATGGCATATACATATATAGGTATGTATAGATCTGTGTCAGTTTCTTAAATATCCTTACAAGACTGGCAATGCCTATGAATGTTCTTGTACACACAGAATACTTCTTCCAACCCACTCCTATATGCATAATGCCTGATCTTGCTCTAATGTTCTCCTCTGCTCCTGTACTCCCTACCTCATCTACACTCAGTGTATGGAAACTCTGGCCTGGATGGTCCTATATCATCACCTAAATTTCATCTTTCAGGATGACATGTCAACTGACATGTACAGCAGCCTTTTCCCTAACACATACCCAAGGCAGTGTGTGCCAGCAAGCTTGACCTACAGGTAATGTAAGCCAGGCTTTCTTCCCTACCAGCTGTGGAGGCGGGATACTAAGGGCAGAAATGCTGGGTCACCCACAAGAAGGCAGGAAAATGCACTTGGAGTCCCAGGCACAAGACCAGTTTAGGACCTTATGCAGGAGGAGCTGGACTGGCATCTCCTGAATCACCCTCTTCCCTTTCCCTAAGCCTCTGTGAAGCAGTAGCCCGCTCTGTGAGAGGTTCCACATCCCAAGGCACCTGGCTGCCTCTGCCATCCGTAAAGTACCGCAGAACGAGGCTGCTGCTATGACTTTGGCTTTGACGAAGCCTAAAGTGGTTAATTTCTAAATTATCAGATAAGTTTGTAGGCAAAAATAAGGTGGTAATGGCTACTCCTCAGACTTACAGCCAACAATCCCTTTCCAGTTCTCACAGCTTTTCCTGCCAATGCAAGCGCATCACAACTGGAATGTTTGTTTGATAAGCTTTAAATATGGGATTATTGTAGTTTGATTGTGTGGAAGAATTTAGACTATGAGATGCAGTGTATACAATCTTTTTTTTTAAAAAAAAAAAAAAGATATAATCTTATCACTGTATTTTTTTTTCAAAAATTACCTTAGCTGACTCAATACTATATATGTCCCTAAGAAGCTATCCTCGTTTTAATTCTGATGTTTTTATGACAGTTGAATTTCAAGAATAAACATGAAAATCTTACATGCTTTTAAATTTTAACCAAAAAAAATTAAGTAATATTTGGTCATTATGACCAAAAAAAATACATTTAAAATTTTGCTTTCAAAATCACACAACATAAAATGAAAGCAGCCTCTCTAACCTCTTTAAGAATAGAGCAGGAAACCTGCAACACAAGGTATTTTCTGTAGTTGGGATTGTGAGGGGAGGTTGTTTTGGTTTTTCTGCAGATATTTTTTTTCCTCCTGGAAGCAAGGGGATAAAGGAGTCAGATGTGGTCTGCATATGCCAGAGGTGACACAGAGATCAAATGCCATCCTGGCAAAAGAGCAGCTTCACATACTGCTTGATTTTGAAGGCGCAAGGTCTCCCTGTTCCCCAGTTTTGCCGTATAAACACATGCTTGCAAACCTCTTCAAAACCTGGAGTATGGAATTAACGCTAATTAACAGCTGAAACTTTGGTCACAGACTCTAGAATTCACATGAAACGATACAGGGTGACGGCTCCCGCTTCCTTCGCTAACAACACTTTCATTTTCTACCTACCACATCAAAGTGCTTTTCTTTGTATTGCTGGGATATTTCTCAAAACAACTAATACATTATTAAAATCTCCTTATGAAGGACAGCATTGATAGTGGCAGCTTAAATAGGCTTAACAAGTTTAGTTTAGTAGAAGTTTATAACATATACACAACATTTGCTAAACGATGACACATTTCTCCAGAGATGTGTACTATAAGGTAATGTCATAAAATATGTATTCAATAATGTATTTATTATGTTTATCTTTATTTACCACAATAGCTTATTTCTTTCAGATTAGTGACCATAAAACTTCAGTTTCTCTTGCTATACAGTAAGTGAAAATCTACAAATAAAAGTGCCTAAACACCTCTGCAATGATTCTTTTTCAGATAGATGGCAGAAATGTTCATGAGATTTATTTGTTGGTGGTCTTCTTCAAACTGTTTTCCCTAGATTTTTAATACACATCCAATTCATAGGTGCATTTATATTGGCCTTAAGTTCTGCACAAGTATCAGCCAACTTATTTTTGGTCTACATTGGCCTTATACCAGGTCTTGTGGGCTTTACTGAGACAAAAAATATTTATGAAACTGAAGAATAAACCTCCTACTAATGTTCTGTTAAGAAATTGCAGGCATTTGAGTCCTATCAAGTTGAAAACAAAAAAAAAATCCTTTAGCAATATCTTCACCACATTGTTTCCTAGAACACACTCTTACTTGGTGTTTATTAAATGTTAATCAAATTGCTGTAACACAAATAAGAAAAGTTAAGAGACTATAATTCACTTTTCCCTGTAAAAAATATGCATATTCACAAAATGTAAAAACAATCTTTCTTAGCAAGAGATACCTGCAATAAATCAGCTCCTACAGGTATATTGTGTGATATAGACAGAAAATCTGAACATAAAGTACTGTTTTTGGGAATTAGACAAAGCTGTAACATGGTCATATCATTACAGGGAGCAGCATTTCGTTGCTGCTAATAAAAGCAACAACCTTGGAGAGCCAAATGCATGGAGAAAGAACTGTCCTGCCTGCGGCTGCCAGCTGAAAACTAAACAGTAGCTGGCATTATGGACACTTGAGTCCCACTTGTGGTCACTATACATTGTATCCTGCTCCCAGGTAAGCACATCCTTGTTCAAAGTGCTTGTTGGCTTCAGGACTGGCATCTAGATAAGCAGTGTGCAAGCTAAGGGCTCTCTGGCTAATCCCTGCCTTCGAGGTGACTTGCTCTATTTATTGCTTCAAATGAGGATTGCTTTTTTTCTTTTCAGATCCACTTTCTAGTGGAGAAACCAACTGTTTCCTCCCACACTGGAATAACGATAGCCTGCCATGTCCCTAACAACTCAAATCTCCAGAGACCTCAGATTTCCCTTGATGATTGATTTTTTTCACCTGACAAGTACCACGCCACCTACACCGAGATTAAAAATTCAGCCTGAGAGTTTCGCTTGCTCATGAGAGGCACCTCCTGTACCAGCTAATTTACACAGACATTTCTTAATCAGCTCATTTCACAGACATCAGCAAATGTACAAATCTACAAGGAGAATTGAGGACCTTCTATTGTTAAAATTAATGAGAAAAGTGATCTTTGACAGGTTTACAAAATAAATCTGAATAATAATTTCAATATGATGATTTTTCTAACTTTTTTCTTCTTTAAAAGTGAAAAACTGTCATTCCAAATTTTTCAAAATCATCTCCTTAATTTCAGAAATGTAGAAGATTTTTATTGTCATTTTCAAAATAAAACTGATATTTCCATTCAATTTAACATTTGAGATCAAATGGAAATAACAATATTTCAGTTTTCTTTCAGATATTTACTCTGTTTAACTACAATTATTTGTGTCTTAGAATTGTTGCTATAAAAGGAACTGACACATGGTAGCAAAATTTGTGATTTATACAAATAAGTATGTAACTCAAGACAGTAAATGCTGATAATCCTGCAGGTAATAAAATAGGAACTTGAATTTTTATGTCACATTCCCACTTTAAGAATTAACCTATCTCCACTGCCAAGCTGGAAAACACAAGAACATATTTCCTCTCTTTGGATATCGTGATCTGAATAAGATCTTAAGAGCCAACATAGACAATAATGCTAAAAGAAAAGAAATAAAAATCAATAAAACCAAAAGGCATTAAAACAAAAAAGAGAGAACAAAGAAGCCTTTAAGTCCTTCTTTCCCAGTTTCTGAGTCTCAGAGACCTCAAGGTAAATATCGGCATCCCAAACACTTCCAGTTCATGAATTACCACCATCCATATTATTAATATTTTTCTAATGCTTCTGAGCTTAACAGTGATATTCTATCCATGCACAAATATGCCAGCTAACTGTGAAAATAATATCCTAAATTTCTATTCCAAAAGGTTACAGCATCTATTTTTAAAAAAATTCTGCTTGAGAAAAAAAAATGTGTGACCACTAATTCATGCACTGCTTTTTATTTTAAAATGTTTTACATGTCTTTAAAATATTGACAGACAACAGGAAAAAAAAAGGTTAAAAGGTTTTCACTGAAGTGAAAATGTGTAGCCAGCATCATATAAAAATAAGGGAAGCATTTTTTTTTCTCTTTTCATCTCTCTTTTTTTTCTGAGGAGAATGTATTCAGATGTCATAATCTGAATAAGCTTTTAAGACTTATTTACCAAGACAGAATACCATGTGAAAAGAAAGAAGCAAAATATAATAAAGAGAAGGGCTTAAAGAAGGAAGCTGTTAAACATGTTACTTCCAGTCCTGCCTGTTGCCTGTCCTGTCTGTGTCTGTGCAGCAGTTACTGAGGGGCTGCCTTTCCAAAAGCCCATAGTCTGGAATTACAATGTTAGGCATTTCCATGGTAAAAAATGCATTGGGAAACTACAGAAGGGAAAAATGTTTTTGTGATGACTGATAGGCTGATAAAGTCATGAAGGAGAAAAATACCTACCACTTCACCTTGTGCTGGTCATGAGTAGCAATTCAGCTATAACAGGCAAAGAGTTGGAATAAGTCTCACCAACAATGATGAATTTTGAATGAGGCCCTGGAGAGGCTGAATTGTGGGATATGAATCAAATTATAAACAAATAGTTCACTCAAAAGTGTTAGATTTTATTCATACACAAAATTTATGACATATCATCATGTATTTCTTTTCATGAATCACAGCAATCAAGAGAAAAACTAACAGCTCAAATTCCGACATGAGGCTTTTTTTTGCAATTTCTATTCTGCTTCAAATATAAGAAGATAAAGTGAATTCACTGAATTCCTCCTTTCATTCTTAAAATTTAATCAGAAAATGCCTTTCTATGAATAATACAGAATACTCTCTGCATATCTGTATATGTGGAAAGGAAAGACAAAGAGACCATTTCTTAAAGCCTGGTGCAGAGGGGTGTGTGTGTGTGTGTGGTACCCAAGACTACCCTCAGAATGTGCAGAGGACGATTACCAAAGGAAGTGGAAGGAACAGCATGTTCACTACTGCAGAGCCAGGAACAACAGAAGCCACACACTCAACAACAGAGAGACGACTACAATTGGGCTCTGACTAGGCATTTCCCATTCAGAATTAACATAATGTTTATAAGAAGCAGAAAAATGTACCTCACTTACCCAAAAACACATACTTCTCTGAGAGAGTTTACTGTGCCCTTAAAAAAGGCAGCAAAGCCTTTGGACTGAACAGACAGGTGAGATTCCCAGACTAAAAGTGCTACCTGTAGCAACAGGAATTGAAATGGCTGGAAATCATCTCTGCATCCCCAAAGCACATCTCGGCTCTCACCTCAGAGCCCAGCTCTCAGTGTAAACACTTTTCTTCTGACTGGAAAATGGGTCTTATGCAGAGAGTAATAGCTGTCCAAAGAGAGGTAGAACAAACGTGCAGAAGAAAGCAGGGCCTCCCCTTTGCCATCAGTAACTATTTAAAGAGTGCTCAATGTGTACACACAAAAAAATCATTTTCAAAATGATTGTGAAAATACATATCTTCTTATGGAAAAATATAGCCTGTTCACCAACTGCATTGTAAAAGCCAAAATTGCTCCATAATGACTGGTGTTTTTAACTACATCTATTTGAGGATGGTCAATCTGAAACACATTAATAGAGCTTAATCTGAAAAAAAAAACATTGACCTTAGCTCTTTGCTAATCAGGGTCTTCATGATATCTCAACCTAAGCTTCCAAAACCAGATACATCTAGAGTCATCAGTCACATTTGAAGATCTGAAGAAGGAAGCAAGACTCACCAGAGGGCAGATGATGCCCCTAAGACAACACCAGTAGTGAGTGACCAGCACTGCAGTAAGAAAAAGGCTTCTTCTTGTGTAGCAATCTTCTCATTTCCTGGACCACAATCCTTCCTCTAAATTTTGTGAGGAGGTTACAAGAGAAAGATGGATTTTCATTGTTATAGTCCTACAATTAGTAATGCTAATTAATATTTTACACTTAAATAACATTTGCCATATTGCCAAATATAGTATTTACATTAAATCCAGAAAAAAAACATGCTTTCTACAAATTAAAAGCTTTTTTAACATGTTAGATATCTAAGAAGAGGAAAAAAAGACAGTAAAGATTCAATAGTGAGAAAACAAATAACTTTCTTAAATTTCAAGAGCAAAACAAAATGAACAGCACATGAAGGAATTTGACTAGGGTGATTGTGTGAATTTTAAAAATTCAAACCCAAAAGTTACATGTTTTCCATTTGCTCAAAACTCTCTTCAGGTCATCCCTCTCTCCTAGGGTGTGAGTGCTCCAGGACCTCTCCTGGTTTGCACGTGATACTGGCCTCCAGGACAATACCTCAGTGATGTCCCCAAGGCTGCACTGTTTCAAACTGAAAAAAATACAAACACAAACCTCCCAAAAATAAGAGGAATAAAAGCAAAAGGAAAATGTCACAGATGAGGAAGGGGAGGATTGCAATGAGAATGGGTGAATACACTTCCCTAGTGAGTGAACCTCAAGGCACGAGGCACTCATGAACTAGTATGTAGGGCTGAAAGTTTAATTAGTACCTTGTTTTGTCCTTTCTGAACTTTACACAAAGCCTTCCTTTACACAACGGACAGAGGGTTTTTTGTGGTGCTCTATGGCAAGGACAGCCAGTGTCTCTCATTTCAGGCAAAATCTGTCGTATTTCCCAGAATAAATGGGATACCTTTCCCTGTTTCTCTGCCTTTCTCTGCTGGAGAATAATAAGTAATACATTGCAGGGAAGTCTGACCAGATCATTAAGCTGAGATGGGGTAACCTGTGTGAGAAGGTTTAGTTTGCTCTTGCCATCAGTTAGGATGCCACAACAAGCCAACAGCCGGGGCTCCTCCAGGGCCAGCCGCAGGGAGCCCTTGCCTTCAACTCCCTTCTTTCTGCTGGCTTCGTTGAGCCCAGCCTGCAGGGTGAGCGGAAGGGTGCCAGGAACACTCTTCCCCACCCCCGCCTCCCTGCGCAGAGGGGAAGCAGAGGACTGCAGAGAAAGGACATCAGAAAGGGAAGAGGGCAGTAAATCTTGGTGCCCCCTCCCCACACACCCCCGACCTCCGAGTGCAACATCTGCCAACGGGGCTCTAGGAGCCGTGCCACACTGCTTAGGTTCCCGGAATCTTCCTTAAAAGAATAACAATAATACTTTTGGTTTTCTCTCTCTGCCGTGAGCGCGCCGGGGAGAGCGCTTTAGCTGCCCCGTTTTCCTGCCGGAGAGGCGAGGTGATGGTCCCGCCGTGGGAGAGCGCGAGGTGCAGGCGGGAGCGGAGCACCCGGCCCGGGCGGGCGGAGGCGCCGCGAGAAGCGCCCGCGCCAGTTCCTGACACCTGCCCCGGCTGCCTCCGCCGTCCTGCGCTTGAGCCCGCCCGGAGGAGGCGGCCAGGCCACAATGAAACATCGCCACTCTCTGCCCTTCTCTTTTTTCCCTTTCTTTTTATTTTTTCCTTGTGTGGGAAGCATAGAAATTTGTTTCTAGAACGATTAAAGCTGGGGGCGGCAGGTCCTGTTCTCATCGCTTTATTTCAATCAAACTCTGGGAAAAAAAAAAAAGATAAAATGAAATAAAAATAGCTTACCTGGTCAAGCAGAAGGCACGTGCAGAGTATCCCTGACCAGATCGCTGATTCGTTCAAGTGCCACACGGATTCTCACGTGGATTTCGTTTAGATTATTTGAGGAAATATTTCACAAAGTGCATTTTGAAGCAACCAGCTCTTGGAATACCCTGCTGCAAATAACGCTGGTCGAACCCCCCCAATGGCGCTGCAGCCGTGCGGAGTCGCTCCCTGAGCCGCTGTGATGCCTGCACTTGACTGCCTGACCCGCCAAGCCAGCCAGCACGGCCACCTCTATAAGTTCAAACGCAGGTTCCTTAAATTTGGTTTCCCAGAACAGCTCTTCCAGCAGAAGGGAGCAGTGAACGTCCGCAGGCAGCAAAGAACAGGATTCTAAAGCGTGTAGTAGAAGGAGAAAAAAAAGAGAAAAGGGTAGGATCCGCATGGAGATTAGTTTATAGTGTTCTCTCCGAGCCATGTGCGGTAATCTGATCATTCCGCGTTCATGCCAACTAATCTTTTACATCACCTAAGTATGTATGCATTGAGCTACTAAAACGAGGCAAGCTCTAAAATGATTTCATTAATTTACTTAAACAAAATCGAAGATCAAGTATTGCGATACTTAACGCTAACATTTTAGACCAAATCCAAACGAGGCGACAACGCTCTTGCGGCTCCATGCGAGACCGGAGCGCGGAACGAGGGCTCCGCGGTGGCCGGCGCGGGAGGGAAGCCGCGCGGGGTGGCCGCTCTCCTGGCCGCGCCGCGATTCCCGCCGCTCTTGAGCAAAGAGCGAGCCCAGAACGAGCGGCTCTGCCTCTCGTTAGAGCTCTCCGCTTTCCATAGCTCTTAAAGGACAGCCGGGTGTTGTGACAGAGAGGCTCACAGCCCGCTTGAGTTTCTTAAATTCCCCGAAATGAATACACTGGGAATCAAATATTCCAAAGGTGCACGTATAGGGGGAGTGGAGAGGGCAGATGCTGTGGCGCAAACGCGTGTCTGCAGTGCGCACGGAGGTGCCGCCGCTGGCAGTGCGGGGCAGCTGAGCCTCTGCGGGCCGAGCCGGCGGGGAACACCGGGCAGGGGGATGGGAGCAGCCACGCAGTGCTGCTCCTCAGCGGAATGGGACCGGGTTGGCACCCGGGCGCGGACTGAGCGGACAGAGCCGGCTCGGTGCCTCGGCGCCCGGAGTGGCGGTTGCGTTTAGCCGGGGTGGCGAGGCGCTCGGCTGCAGCCCGGCCGAGGCGCGGGGGCTGGCCCGGAGCAGGCCGGGGGAGGGCGACAGCACCTGTCGGGCCAGGCCTCGGGACGGAGCTGCCGGCCGGGCTCTCTCCTCCCCTCGCTCCCCGCCCGTGTCTGCCCAGTGCTCATGCGCCCCGGGAGGGGTTTAAAGCGCGCGGGGCCGCCGCCCGCTGCTCAGCTTCGCGGAGGTGTCCTCGGGAGCGCGGGCAGCAGTGCGCGGTAGGGCGGACCGCTGGGCGCGCAGCTCCCCGCGCAGGGAGTCCCTTCTAGGGAGCCAAGCCGCAGCCGGCGGACGGGTTCTCTCCCCTTTGCCCTAGGTGCGAGCGTGTCCCGCAGCCATGTCACTCGTGCCGCTTCTCCTAGGTGGGTAGCGCGGTGGCCGCTCCGGGCCGGCGGGGCAGGCACCCCTGCCCGCGCCAACCAGCTCGTCCTCTCTGTTCGCAGGCGTCTTCCTGCTCTGCAGTCCCGTGCGCGGGAGCGACGGCTCGGGTGAGTCTGCTGCCCCCCGGCTGCCCCCTGCGCGCCGGTACGCAGGCAGGGCGGCCCCGCGGGGCGGCCGCTGTGCCCGAACAGCCCATTCGGCCACTGACGGCGGATACCGGCGCGACGGCTCCCGCGAGGCTGCGCCGCTTCAGGCGGGTGGCCCCGGCTCCCTGCGCTGCGGCTGCAAGCGCGGAGGACACGGGTGCCGGTCGCTGCCGCGGACCTGCCGCCCCGGGGAAGGGGCGCGCTGTGGGGCTGTTGCTTCCTCCTGGGAGAGCTGACGCTGAGGCCCCGCTGCTCCGCGACGTCCAGAGGCGAAGCAAGGGATGGAGCAAACACGCGGGACCGACCGAAGCCCTGCACTCGCCCCTCGGAGCGGTGGCCGGGAAGAACGGGGCACTGGAGGGTAGCTGGGTTACACTGGTACCGCTCTCGGTGCTCAGAGAAAGGGAAAAAAGGCTGAGGGGGATGCAACAGGAAACGCAGGAAATCTAGGAATGTTTCCAGATCAGGGGGGAGAACATTCTCTAGGCCTCAACTGAAGATGGGCCATGGGAACGACTATCCCCTGCACGGGGAATTTCCCTAACATCAGCGCGTGTGCGCGTGTGCGCGTGTGCGCGTGTGCGTTTATGGCATTCAGAGAGTACCCAACTAAGGATCTCCAAGCTATTTCAGACCACAGAAAAGTCTTTTAAAGCTTAAACCAGCCTTTTAAACCTGTCCTGTCATAATTTTGCCCCAGAAGGCAACAGAGACCTCAGCACTTCCAGGAGGGCATGAATGGGTCTTGCTGCATGGCCTGCTGGACTGGATCCTGCTGCTCGAGAATGGGCTCTCTTGGAGCTAGAGGCAAACCAAGGCAATCGGGAGCCATAGGAAATGGTTAAAGAAATAAGTCACCAAAGGGATGCCCCTTCCAGCAGAGCCTTGCACCAGGGTGGGCAGGAACCCATGGAAGACTGGGCTTCCAGGCACTGCCCTGGCCTGCAGAGGGTGAGGGAGCTCAAGCTTTTCTTAGGATTGGTAAGAGTTTTGAAATCCTTATGAAGAAAGAATGAACGATCACTTAGTTTGGAAATGCTCAGAAAAGCTTTTTGTGCTTTTGTGCTAGTAGCTAGTTTTTGTGCTAGTAGTAGTTGGCTCTAATGCTTTCCTGCAGAAGAAGCCACTGCAAAGTGAAGGTATCAGGAATCAGCTAAACTAACATCAAGGGATCATTGACAACTGCAATTTTTTTCTATCAGGTTACCACAAGTTTTACTCTATCAGGTTACCAGAATGTTTGTATATAGTGTATGAACAGATGCTTTATGAGATTGTGTTTTACCATTGTTGTGAGCCTAAATTCAGTAGCATTTGGTTACTACACTACCAGTTTGCAGAAGCTTTTATAAAAGCACTGGAATTCTGT
The DNA here is from genome assembly GCA_032353885.1 of Nothura maculosa. Taxonomy (NCBI): domain Eukaryota; kingdom Metazoa; phylum Chordata; class Aves; order Tinamiformes; family Tinamidae; genus Nothura; species Nothura maculosa. Next base: position 6,700,868 of record JAUBOD010000208.1, on the reverse strand, counting down.
TACATAAAGAAATGAGGGAATATTAGTTTCCTTGTAAATTTAATGGATTTAGGCTCATACATATGGCATGAGGTAGGTATTAAGTACTCATACTCACCTTGTCCATATTGGGATATGTGCTTAACGTATATGAATAGTACATAATATGTGAACATAATTTCCAATAATAAAAACTTTTTTTCCCTAACTTGGACAAAGCTCTAGGAGTAGTAACTGAATTAAAATAGAACTTAGGCTTATTGATGGTGCAAGATAGCAAGGACTACCAAATATTCCTGTTTCATAAATACATATACTTAATACCTAAAGCAATAAGTAACATAATAGGGACAGGAGTCATTGAACTATTTTATGAAAGCAAAGGATGGAAATGTCAAGCTTAAAGCTCTTTTTTTTTTTTTTTTTTTTTTTTTTTTTCCCTCAATAGTTTTCCCTATAGGTGACTGTCTCAAAACCTATGTGAAAGTTTCCTTGTGCAGGAGTAAGAAACAGCTATTCCATGCAAGTCTGTATATGGGAAATGGATTGAAATCCTGGAGCATGGTGGATGTTTCAGGAGAAAACAGCCTTGGTTATTTTCTTTCTTCTCTCTCTTTTTAGGATCAACACTGATGGAAGACATCCATCCATACTTTCAAAAATATGTCTTTAATCAGGAAGGAAAACAATTTTTTTTCCTCTCTGTTTCTACACTGCACCCAGATGTGGCATGCTTCTGAGGTGTAAAGACGTATGCCTTGAGTGTGGTCACTTCATTTCAGTTTTGCAGACCTAGGTTTACTTTTGTATGTCTCTAGTCTCTAGCAGAGTCCAGAATGGATAAAACTCTAGGACTGAGTCCTTTTCTTTAAATTGCAACCTCATCTAAATCACTTTACCATAGTTCTCGCTAGATTAGATGGAGAGTTCTTTGTTATTTTTTTCAAAAGAAATGAAAGTGTCTACTGCCCTTTTTTTTTTTTTTTTTTTTTTTTTTTTTTTCTCCTCTCCTTCTCCCACGGGTAACCTTTACTGATAGGAATTTCAGAATAAATATCCAAGTTTGAATTTGTGATGCTGAATTGCTGCTGATGTAAGCAAAAGCCTTGATATGTCTCATTCCCAGAGTGGTGAGATAAAATCCATTGTGTAGTGGTAGAATGGTTGTTAAGTATCCAAGCTAGTGACCTCTAAAGTCTCAAAGTTTCAGTTTGACAGACAAAATTGTGTACTGGTGGTATGTATATACACATTGCATACCAGTAAACACAGGAGAAGCTTAGTGATGGTAACACAAGGTACAATTTTTAAAGAATGAAAGGTGGAATGTTACATGAAAATGTATTGTGCCTAAACTGAATAAATAACTTACACTTCTCAATGGGTGAATGTGACAGTTTTTGCAAAGGCAATGAATTGCTATGAATGCAGATTGACGGAGATCACCTTGAGGACTCCTGAGACATGTAACTTCTTTCCTGGAGTGTGCTATGGAGACCTGTGCTTCCCCTCACTTTTATGCTTCACTAGGAAACTTGCAGCTCATTTGAATTGCTGCTACATTTCCCACCTTGTTACTCCTTGGATTTTTATTTTAATGTTCTGTGCTACTCTTTTTTATTTCAGTCATTTTTTTGCTTTTTCCATTTTTTTCTTACAATTTCTGTCCCATAAAATTAATGAAAAAGTGTGTGCACAGTTTTAAGCTCCAAAGATACATATTCAGATTTACTGGATCATCAGAAAAGGCACTGTAGCTACCTTTAAATTCAAACATTGTTTTGTGCTTGGAAACAGGGTATGAGTTGTAAAAGATTTTCATGTTATCCTTTTTTTCCAGTTGCCACTGCTATCACATGCTTTACAAGAGGACTTGACCTTCGAAAAGAGACAGAAGATGTCCTTTGCCCAGCAAACTGTCCTCTGTGGCAATTTTATGTCTTTGGGGATGGAGTCTATGCCTCTCTTTCCAGTGTCTGTGGAGCTGCCATCCACAGGTATGTCAGATGACTAATGTATGCCACAAGATTGCTAGATTTTTAAACTTTAACCTTTCAACTCTATTTAACATTGTTCTTTTTCTGGGCAGAAGAACAGAAATTTTGCTTGGTATGGGGAAGAATGCAGAATCTCCTACCAGGCTGACACTATGTACGCATAAGGAAGTGAGTTAAATCTACCACTGACTCATTAATTGGATTAATAATCAGAACATCAAATTGAGGATTAAGTTCACAGCTTGAGCCAGTTCCACTAAATGGGGAGCTAATTTGATTTGGTGTATCTAGATGCTCAATAGACCTGTGATTTTTTTCATAAACTTTGTAACTATTCACAGGGTGAGAACATACCTAATTAAACATCAGGTTCCTAGAACTAAATGTAACAGAAGTGCATCACGGTGTTACCAAGTTGGCCACATCACTCTGTGGATCACAAGCTAACTGTGAGGACCCCCCGGATGATCTAGTGTTCAGTCATTAAAAAAAAGGCTGTCGAAGAGGTCATTTGGCCAGAAGGATTTGGCTTCTGGGCACCGCTACATTTACTGGGAAACTTTGGTACATTATCTACTTCTGCTGTTGAGCCTTCCTTTCTTGCCAAAAGCAACAGGAGCACAGTTGAGAGCAGAACCTAGCAGGGCAAGGGCTGCTGGCATGAACCCCAGAATAGCTCAGGGTCAGTAGCTGAAGGCAGGCAGTGGTAGGAGACTGCAGTGACTGCAGTTTAGAGATGGGGAAGTCACTTCTTGCCGCAATGGAGAAGGGAGGATGTGGAAGGAGTTTTATGTAGCTTTTGATAGTAGGAAAAGATGGCAATTCGTGTATTATGTCTGAGCTTAGTCTCCTGAGGATAACTTTTCATCAAAGCATCCTGTTAAGAGTTCTGTGCCAAGTGCTATCACAGCAAGCACTTCTCACTCTCCTGCGCTGACAAGGACTCCAGGTTAAAAGTCCAGCCTTAGGTATCATAGCAGACAGGCACCTTTCTGGTCTTTCCTTTCTGTAGATAATGCAGATTGCCTACCCACAGAGAGACATGATGTGCATAATTATTAGCATGACGGTATAAGTTATTCTCCAAGTATATACTGGCTGCTGAACCACAAGACTAAATCTGTTAAATCTGTGTTTCTTTCAACAGTCCAGTTGAAGCCCTGTTGCTCTTGGACTTTCTTTAGATGGGAACATTTAGACTATGTTCAAAGCCATTTTCTCTCATTCTCTCACCCCTTGCCTCATAGTAAAATTATCTTTGTCCATTTCATGAACAATGTTTTGTATTTTTTAGATGATCTTATATAGTGATCATTGCATCACATTTACAGAGCAAAGATCACTTTAGAGGACAGGCATTGGGCTTCATTTCAAACTTTTAAAATGCATCAGTAGCTTATTTTGCAAATTCCAAGGAACTGAACTTATCCAGAAGAAAAACACTTCCACAAATGTGAAAAGCTTAATTTCCCCTTTCTTCTAACAGTAGTCACTATTTCAGCTTTACTGCTGTGTGAAAGACTGCTGACTGCAGTTACAGGTATAAAGGTCCTCTCCCATAACTGGAAGATTTCCCCTGCATCAGCTCTGATGTACAAACTCCATTGAAAAAGGCATCTGCAGGTCAGAAAAATCAAGGTACTCTCCATCTCTTTCTTTGGCAGGGTAGACAAACAAGGTTGGGTATTTTACTTTGAAGAGGTGAGAAGGCTCCAAAAGCTTCATTCAGACCTCCTCTATGATTTCAATTTAATTTTTTAGATAGTTGTTGGGTGGAATTCTTATTTCATATAAGGATAGCTTGTGCTGTTTTATGGCCAATATTCTTCCTCCTATGAGCTATTGTGCAGTGAGGAGACCCCACGTGTCTCCTTCTTATGTTTGTGTGTATTTTGGAATGAAGAATATAGCACAAGCATAAGTGATGATTCTTAACCGTGAAGCTAGGCAAGAAAATGGAGTGACAGCTCCTATACAGCTTTACTTTCTGGCAGCCCTGTGTAAGAAACACAATGATTAAGGAAGGGAAAGCTGTATCTGGTAAACCTGTAGTTCCAGTATAATCAAAACAGCCTGGCATGCAAGCCACTGGCACATGAACAAAGTACAGCAGTGGAAATCAATGTAGCTTTTAGTGACACAAATTATATTTTAAGGAAACACATAAGCAATGCATAGGCATCTTTGCTGCTCAAGCACTACTGTACATCTACATAGGATGAATCTCATCTCTAAAGTGCATCTTGAATGGCTGTGCAAAGTTAATTGACAAAGTTTTTCAGAATGGAAATACAGACCAGCAACATGGTTTACTCCAGTATATACCAGTGTGCACTGAAGAAGAAATGTCTCAGGGTAAAACTGAGGCATTGCAAGCTGGCTTATAACACACTTGTTCATTTGGCTATGGAACAAATTGGCAAGGGAAGAGGAATATTTTTCAAAAAGTTATACAGCTTATACTATACTTGCATCTAATACCAGCCCACAAACACGCATCGGAATTAGCAAAGAGAATCGATTATGTGGAAGTAAGGCATCTTTAGAAAAGTGTCAAGAGATCTATGATTTATGATTAAGTATGGAATCAGTAGATGCCTTCAATAAACAGAGAGGAGCAAATAAATCTTTCACTATGGTTTTCAGAGGAAACAATTCCCAAATCTGGCAGTGAATTACTTCTGGTTCTCCAAAATGACTTAATGGCAATCAAAATGAAAAGACAAATAGAAATACTGAAACAATTTGGAGAAAACTGTTCATGCTATGAACAAGATAGGCTGATATCATTGCTTCCAGGAAGGCTTAGTAGGCTGAGCAATCAGTACAAAACATGGTTTTGTTAGTCTTAATCCAGCTAGTGGTTGAAGTTGCAAGTTCACAACAAAAGAAATGGAAGAAATACTAAGCTCTTTTGGGGAGCTGGACTTGGACAGAAATCAATTATGTGAGTGCAAACCCAAAGCAACTTCACTAAAATTGACAGCATTAATTTAAACTAGAAATGAGTCCAAATAATAATTAAATAAAAAAGCATTTGAATTCATGCTGCCTTATATATTCTTGAACAGCTTTCCTTATCCCTAAAGGCTGAGACAGTAGTGAAGGCTTTAATATGAAGGAGAAAAAGGTAATGGAGAAGAAAATCATGCTATAATCAGACTGAAATACTCTAAGTTCATCAATTTATTTCTCCAAGGGTAATTTTGCCTAACTGTATTTTTTTTTCCTATCAGTTTTAAAACAATCAATTAGAAACTCTAGTCTCTTCTTTTTCCTTACTTTTTAGAGATTTCTGTAGTGCTGTTTGTATTTTCCAGCTTTATAATATAACTTTAGCTTTTACTAAACTCTAGCAACTTTTCTAAGGGTCACCTGTCTGCATAATGTATACAGTATTCCTAGATGAGAAAATATAAGCATATTTTGAGACAGCTATCATAATTTTCCATGGCACAGGAATTAAATATTTATAAGCCCATTTCTCTTCAGAGATGCAAGCAATACCCGTGAATGAAGAATATATTGTAAAAGGAGTCCACAAAGGTATTGACATAGAAGCTGATTTTGCCACTAATGTCCAGAGCCAATATTGCTATAAACATATGTATTTTTTTTCTCTAACTTCTGACTTTGATTATTGTCCTTTTGCAAAGTTTTACATCAGATTAGACTGGGATCTCTTTTCAGGCAGAAAACCAAATGGATAAGACAACTGAAGGCATATTGTTGTTTCATTAGTCTTGAAACAGATGTTTGTCTTCAGCAGTACTGTAGCAGCCCAAGTACTACAAAGTCTTAAGCTTTTGCCCCTATCTTAGAGAAGCTTAAAAATTAAATTCTGGCCTCTGAAAAATAATATAACCTTTTTTTGCTTAATTTGCTAGTAAACTGCATATAAAAAGCAGTTTTGATGGTACTTTAAGTATTCAAATAGAAACATTCAGAACTACGTTTCACATGTCAAATCAAACAAATAAGGTTTTTTTTTTGCTGCTATTTATGCCCTTTATTCTTTATTACCCTATATTCTTTATGCTATTTATACTAAATAGTATCTTTTAACCTATAAGTTTCCTAAATACATTGATCAGTATTGTTGGATAAGCTCCCAGTCATGTAAGTCCTGGTAGTGGACCAGGCTGTGGTGAGGCTGTGAGACTCACCACATCAGTAAGACTTTGAACATTTGTTTCATGTGACGAGACAAATCTGATAGTATCTAGTTCTTAGAGAGGACCACCGTTGCTTTTCTCTCCATCGTGTTTCACTTCACAGCTGAGCAGGTTTTGAGATTACCTGTATCTAACAACTTGCATGAGATGTGAAATTTCTAGGTTTAAATCTATTCTTTGAAACATTCTACGTAGATTTTTGCTCAAAGGTGTTTTGGGCTGTTTGATATTTTCCTTTTTTTTCTCCTTCTACGTTTTAAAACTGATCATTCTAGGGAGCATAGAAGTAATCTGATAACAGTACATTTACTTCATAGTTCTTTTGTTTTGTTTTCTCAACCAGTAAGCTTTCTGATATTTGTTCCAATTTTTTTTCCTTACCCTTTATAAAGATATAATAATAACTGACTGTGGCATGCTTAAATGAACCTGGAATGTGTTAACTATTACTTAAGTATTCCAGATTCTCATGCTCCAGTATGGTATGTTAATAAAAACTGCACATTTGAATAGTAGCTGTTGTTGAGATGCCATTTCCAAGTCTAGACTGCATCTTAGTAGGAATCTTGTGTGGACTAAATTAATAATCTGCATTGTTTATTATACTCTTTCCTGACTTCTAGTCTTTGCTACAGATGAGTAAATGAATAGGATCTTTTATGCACTTTCTTATATTACGCAATAATCTGAGAGATGCTATCAATATTTTTGATCTCATTCTGTGTGGTGCCATAACACAATGTCCTATATAGAAATCTGTTCTATAAGCAACAACCTTTTTTTCTTCATTTTTCTTACAGTTGGTCTTTTCACAGCTGAAAATAAAAGTTTTTGTTGCAAATATCCATGAGTCACAATGCATTCAAACCTATATGTTCTTCTTCAGCTCTTTTAATATATACAAGTCCCTTTCATTGCTCTTCCATTCTGTCTGAACGATGTTAGAACTTTAAAATCCTGTTTTTTTTTCTAAGTCTATGTGATGCTCAGCAGAATAGACTCTAAACAACCTTTCCAGTGACTTAAAACTTTTTTTCAGTGTTGACACAACCGCTTGCCTATGGAGCATCTTTTTCAGAGGGTGGAAGTGTCCAGAATAGTAAAATTTGTTTTCATTTCTTTGTGATTAAAATGTCTATTTTACAATAACTTTTCTTCCCTCCCAGGGGGGTGATCACCAATGCTGGAGGAGCTGTAAAGGTGCAGACTCTCCCAGGACAAGAGAACTACCCTGCTGTAAATGCCAACGGGATTCAGTCTCAGATGCTTGCTAGATGGGCTTCATCTTTTGCAGTGACTCGTATGTGGATCCCACATAATTTTGCAAACTATATTTGAAACTAATGTAACTCAATGAAACTTGGTATGCATAAACAACTGTCATTTGTGCTTAGTAACAGAAGTTACCACTTTTAAGTTCTTATTATATCTTCTTTTTCCTCCAATTTCCTTAAATTGCTGCTAGCTAGGCTAGTCAAAGTGTAACTGAAGCTGAGATTGGAAAATAGAGCGTTAATATTCAGAATATAATCACATGAGAAAAGTAGGCAGCACCGTAGTTCCATGACAATTTAAAAATATCTAAATGGAGCTTCATTGCTCTAGCTGCAGTCCTGCCCTCCCACCGCTCTCGGCCGAACAGTGGTAGCTCTGCCCTCAGTGGTGCAGTGTCATGTGTGCCTCTGTGTAGGCACTGGCATTGGTCAGGCCATATGAAGACTAGTTCAGGCCAGTACGCAAACAGAAAGGTAACCCTCCAAAACCAGGAGTCCTGGTGCCTTGGAGCTGGTCATTAACCCGCAGTATGATACAGTACTTTTTTTCCTTTTTATTCCCGCCCCCATTTTTTTTTTCCTTTTGTCCTTGTAACTGAGATGGTATCTGATTGCAAAACAGCAAAGTTACTTCCTGCCACTTGAGTTAGCTTAAATCATTTTATAAAAATATGCAGAGAACTCTACTGGTTATATATTCTGTTCTGGATTAAAAAAATAATAGTAAGTCTCTGTGTTTTACAGTATATCTTTTCAGAGTTTGTGAGATGAAGCTCCAATACATTCATGTTGTTTACCTAAAATTCAGCCTATTATCTCCAAGACATTAGTAATCCTTGCAGTAAAGTTAATAGATAAGAACTTGAAACTACTGCTATTTTCAGTGAAGGTGCACCATTCACCTTCATTGAATCCATCACCATTTCTCCAAGATCAAGCTCTGAATTTATTTGTTAGAAATAATGTCTGCTACAGCTGAAAAACTGTTATCAATTAGATATAACTACCTATCGTCTGTGGGTTTTTTTTTTTTTTTTTCCGAATTTAGAAGTCCAAATTAGAAGCTTATTAACGAAAAAGAGTAAGCACTAGGTCTCTCCAAAAACTATTCAGGTCAGTGCCCAATTCCAAGAGTAGCTAGTAGAGGATGATGAAGAAAGTGCTGGAAATAGCGTTCTCCAAATGTATATAGCTGCATATAATACACTGAAATATAGTAAGCTTGTCCTTTCAATATTTTAACAGGTAGCAAGGATGTAGTGCTTGAAGCAGTTGGACGATCAATATCAACAGCACGTCCTTCCACAGGTAGGAGACCCCTGCAGCTCAAGGGGTTATTAACTCACATGACAGGGCGTGCTGCAGTGCATAAATGTCTGACTAAAATGACATATTTCATGGGCTTTGTTTATGTTTAAAGAAAACATAACTAACATCTATTTTTTTTCTCAGTATAAGTTTTATCAGCAAGTAGAGGAATCACTTGTAATATGTAACTGATTCTCAGTGGTATACATGTAAATCAAGAGAAAAATGAATGAATTTAGAATAGTTGCATGGGTTTGGACCTCCTGAGAGATTCATTGCTAAATAAGTGACAAAAGAGTTAATGCTTTTCTCCTTACAGAAATAAGCTGCTGTCAGGACACACAGACACATGATGACAAAAGCAATCCCTGACAGGCTTTACAAACATGTTTTTCTTTTTTTCCCTTTCCCAGGCCTGTCTGTTAAAAGACCATGTTATCAGTTTTCATTGAGTTTCACGCTACCAATACTGTAAATAGTTGTTGTATAAATAAGGAATAATGATAAATACAAATTTCTCCCACAGATCTTTCAGGTGCTTTCACATGACCTGTTACTACACTTAGAAAAAAATAATAAAAACTACATCCACGATTATAGGTAAACTAGTCTAAACAAACTACTCTGTCAGTATACCTTAAAAAACAATATGATGTGATAAACTTAGACGACAGATGTGTGCTGCTAGTGACATAAAGAAATACTAAGTCTTGAAATCCTTTCCTGCCATGTACCTCTTCTGTGCGATAGAAGGACTTGGGATAGGGAGCTACAGGAATCCATCCAGCTTTCTACCTAAGTTTCGGTAATCAGACAGGCAGGTGTAGAAACACAGGTAAACGTGTTATGTTTGTTGGAGAAAATCCTCCAAGGAGCAAAGCAGTAGTGAAACAGGCTCATAGAATTGAAGCTTTTTATAATTCATGCCCTCTGGCTGGTTTTTTTTTTTTTTTTTTTTTTCTCCTCCTTAAATGCTCTTTCCTTCTTTGAAGGCAAAAGACCTAAGAAGACCCTTGAGAAAAAGTCTGGAAACAAAGGTAGGAACACACAGGTTTCGTTTCCACAAAGTAAAATTCTAACATTTATTTGGTGTTAAGCATTCTAATTACTTTGGCTATTCACAGACTGTAAAGCTGATATTGCATTTCTCATTGATGGAAGCTACAATATCGGCCAGCGTAGATTTAACTTACAGAAAAACTTTGTTGGAAAAGTAGCTGTGATGTTGGGAATTGGAACGGAAGGGCCTCACGTAGGCGTTGTACAAGCCAGGTAAGTTTATCTACTTTAAACATAACTGAGTGATTAATAAGAGAAATCAATTAATGTAACAGTCTATTCTGAAGAACAGTGTTATAGTAGTGAAGTACTGAAACACAAGTGAGATCAGTTGTGAGGTTCCTAATACTCCTACAAGACTCCTATTATAAATAAATAGTGAAACTTGGATATTCAGTTTAGTGAAAATACTTCCTTTCTTAAAAGCAATCAGTAGCTAGTGCAGCTGGTAGATTTTAAACTTTTCAAATGAGACAACTCGCTGTTTAAATTTCAGGGGAATTTTTAAAAAAACTACAGAATAATTATCATACAAATAACAAACTGCCAAATTTGTTTATTAAGATGCATTTAGTTTTAAGTCTGGCATGTTCAAAATTTATTTCTGGATAGATATTCAATCTAATACTTATATTCTTTAATAAGCTTAAGGATCAACCTCTTCCTCATTTATCTGGCTAGGTAAATAATTCCATTGGACAGGACTGAAAATCTTAATGATTTATGGAGCCTACTTCTATTTTAGTAATTAAAAAGTGTGTAATTCTCTTTCCTAAGCAGATTTCTATGGCTCAGATACCACTATGGTAGCCAAATATAGCCCAACAAGCCAAAACATAGTTTGAATTGTTTTGTTATTGTTCATATATATAAACCCTTTTTTTGCCTAATATTTTACTTTCTTGCAGTGAATATCCAAAAATAGAATTCTATCTGAAAAATTTCACTGCTGCAAAGGATGTTCTGTTTGCTATAAAGGAATTAGGGTTCAGAGGAGGAAATTCTAATACAGGTGAGTTCATTCTTTCACCGAAAGAGAAATTACTTTTTATATGCATACATATGCAGGCAAAATATTATATATATGCATAGACACAATGAAGTATGTATTTTTCAGTTCTGCAAAAGTGTTTTAAATGACTATTTCATCTTGGTGAGTTCCGTATTTTTCATTAAACATTGACACATCTTACATTTGTTTTTCTGAGTTAGTTGTTAATTATATAATAATTAAGTGTAAGCATAAATTTGTGTTTTAGAATATAGAATTAATAGAATTTTTCACTAGTAACTGCATGGTTTCTTGGGACAAATTCCTATCTAATAGGCTCTGTGTTTCTTCCTTGTTGACTTGCTACTTAAAGAGTTAGAATAATTTGGAGTAAATAGTAAGTAGCTGTGAAGAGATGTCTGGCAAATGAAGAAATGAAGCATTCCAAATATATTTTATCTCACACGATAAGTATCTCCAGCTTCCATACTTTCAGTTTTCTTGTCAGGCACTAATTTATCTGCTCCCTAGTATTACATTAGGCCTATTGGAGAATAAAGTCCAATGATTTCTTTTTCCTTAGCCTTTGTAAATTTTCAAAGTATAAGTTTCTCAAACTTCATTATTACTCTTGACTTTCTGGGATATTATTTCACTTTGAAATCATAATGCAACTACCTATGCAGTTGCTTCCTAGTTCCATTTCCATATCTGAGAACAAAATTTGGCTAGTCACCTGAATAAGCTTTGAAAACTTTGATTTTATACCAATCATTTTTTTCCAGTCAAAGGACAGGAATTGTGGGACAAGAATAGCTTTTAGTTTATTTTCTGTAAAATTAGGGAGTTTTAATGTTGATGTAGGCCTCCTCCCACCCCCATCAGTTTATCTTGGAAGAATTGGTTCAAAACTAAGTGAAATAGAAACACTTTTATTTATAATACTGTTAGTATTACAGTATAGTATAGAAACTCTTGTTTATAGTAAAATGAAATAACATCCTACAGTCATTACTTTTAACGATGTTTCTTTGCCTGTGGGCCTGTGGTTAGTGTTCAAATTCTACAGTGCATCAGTTCATTTATCAATCATCTAATTTTTCATATCTCACAAAAGACTAATATCCAGCACAACTTCTTTGGAATGGTGAAAAACTGGTACTGAAATGTAATCACAATGTATCTTCACATTCTTTCTTTCTCGTTTTGGTTTAAAATTAGGGAAAGCTTTGAAGTATACAGCTCAAAAATTCTTCTCTTTGGAAAATGGAGCACGTAAAGGAATTCCCAAGATCATCGTGGTGTTCATAGATGGCTGGCCCTCTGATGATATAGAAGAAGCTGGAATAGTGGCCAGAGAATTTGGGGTTAATGTATTCATCGTCTCTGTAGCAAAACCAACAACGGAGGAGTTGGGAATGGTGCAAGATATTGCTTTTGTTGACAAAGTAAGAGAATATCATTATCCATTTGCAAATCATATGTATGAGCCTAGAGAATATACTTCCTCCTAAATTTCTAATTAATTAATTCCTAAATATGTATATGTGCATATATATGTATACAATGGATCTAATATAGATAATCTCTAAATGGTAAAAAAAAAAAAAAAAAAAAATCCTGCTATTAAATGATACAAAAGAATACCAAGGGCAAGCATAAAAAAGCTTAATGGAATAATCTCATTAAATTATATGCTGCCATTGTAGGATTTTTCTCTCTGCTAAGTGGCCCACAGAAATGTTAAACCAAAAGGCTATTACCTATCAGTTCAGAGCCTTGGCCAAGTCAAAGCCCTTGGCTTCTGTAATTATAGAATGATCCTCAGCACAAGAAATTCTCTATATTCTGTATGGTTGAATCAGTCAAAGCAAAGTGCAGGTACATGAGCTTCAATTATGAAACAGCAGACAGGGAAACGGCAGTGGCTCTCTGGAGGATTATTTACTTTTATCGCAGAGACATGAAAGATTTGCAAAATACATCCCAGTACAGCACATTGACAGACAAGTCTCGGACGAGGAGTTATGGATCTTGCTCTGTACGTGTTGGAGTAGGAAGATGAACACAGTTTTTCTGCTTCTATGGGGGTTTTTAAGCCTTAGGTCATTACTTTCTTTGAGTGAGAAAATCTCTCACAGGAAGTGTTTAGGAAGTTCATCATAGCTCAGAGCATGAATAGAAGAAACGCTACAGCTCACTCGATTGCTGCGAGATGCCTTGCTTCTGACCCTGGGCTTATTAAGGGCACATGCAGCTCTTTCAGGCACCTGTAAGCACAGACAGATATGACTGAGGCTGCTCCCTCATCTTAATGAGGTCAGAGATCACCTTGGAGAGTTGACTCTTAAGAATCCCTTTCTTGGTAACTTAGCATTATATCATCATCCTATGGATTACTGGGGAAAAGGAAATTGCACTTTGGATGTCATGGACTAGACTTCAAGACAAGTATACGTTTATGGCACATTATAGATTTTTAAAAAAGAAGTACTTGCTAGTTAAAATGTAAAGTACGAAAGCCTAAGTTTTAGTGAATAAAGAGAACTATGGAACTTGCAATCCTTTAGATATTAGGTAGTCCTTACTTGGGTCACTTTCAAAACTGTGATTACAATTTCCAGTTCTTACCCTTTAAGAATAATACAAAAGTCCTTGAACTTTCAGAGTCTAGAGATAAGTCACATAAGGGTCTTATGCATACAGTAGATACGTATTTACCTTCTGACTTTTTTATTTTTAAATAGGCTGTCTGTCGAAATAATGGCTTCTTCTCTTACCAAATGCCCACTTGGTTTGGCACTACAAAATACGTAAAACCTCTTGCCCAAAAATTATGTTCACATGAACAGATGCTGTGTAGCAAGACATGCTACAACTCTGTCAATATAGCTTTTCTGATAGACGGTTCTAGCAGCGTTGGAGACAGCAACTTCCGCCTTATGCTTGAATTCATCAGTAATGTTGCAAAAGCTTTTGAGATCTCTGATATTGGTTCCAAGATTGCAACTGTGCAGTTCACATATGATCAACGTACTGAGTTTGGCTTCACTGACTATATCACAAAAGAAAAGGTTCTCTCTGCTATCCAGAACATCCGATACATGAGTGGTGGCACTGCTACTGGGGATGCCATTTCTTTCACCACAAGAAATGTATTTGGGCCAATGAGAGACGGACCCAACAAGAATTTCCTTGTTGTTTTGACTGATGGTCAGTCTTACGACGATGTTAGAGGGCCTGCAGCTGCAGCACAAAAAGCAGGTAAATGATCTATCTTGGACGACAGTGGGAAGTTTATTTACCTTATTTCTTCTGTATTGTTAATATTAAGATTTTAAACAAGCTGATACTAGCCCGATGAGTCAGTTAGTTATTATAGCTGTTTTAGATTCAGAAGCACATAAGCTGTGAGGAACTGTTTTCCATTTGGATTAAAAAAAGAAAGTGATGTGGAACCAGACATAGATTTACTCATCGTAGCTTACATTTAAAAAAAAAAAAAAAAAAAAAAAAAAAAAAAGTGTGCCTAGTCTTATTCTCCTGGATAGGAGAGATATTAGATTTTTTTCACTACTATCTCACTCTTGCTCCCCATCATTGAGGAGGAAAACAAGCAGTTTGGGTTGAAAAACTCCTAAGGCTGCTGACACTTGAAAGCAATGAACATACAAATGACCTAGACTTATTTTCCAATTTTTTCTACAACTATGGCAGTGCTTCTTGTGTTTCCAGACAGACTACAATGTTAGACTTGTGTGTCACTATGAAAACTACCAAGGTATTAGCCTTCAAGCTACTATCTTACTGACACTATGAAAAATTCTTATTTCTGATGGCAGCAAAATCTAATTAGCTTTGATAGACTGCAGGTATTAAAACACACTTTTTTTGGTCTGAAATAATTCATGAATATAATCTAAGCAGATGTTTTTCTTCTTCCATAGACAAAGTGGTCTTATAAATTGTCTTACTATACTATTGCATTGTAGGAATTACAATCTTCTCTGTTGGTGTTGCCTGGGCGCCTGTGGATGATTTGAGAGACATGGCTTCTGAACCAAGAGAATCTCATACATTCTTCACTAGAGAGTTTACGGGTTTGGAGCAAATGGTTCCTGATGTTATCAGAGGCATCTGCAGAGATTTCCTGGACTCTAAGCAATAATGGAAACATGCTTTGGGATGTGACTTATTCAAAACTAAATCAGGAAACTGAGAAGGTTCCTCTAAAGTACAAATATTTTATTCTTACAATATACCAACATAATATAAGGGAATAAGTTATGACAGGCTACATTCTGTTTCTGTGGTCAATCAAGGATTCTTGCAAGCTCAATAGAAGTGGCACATGACATGGGAATGCAGAATTTAGCCAACAACTATTATTTTTAATACCTGTATAGTATCTTTCTTACACTGTAGGCTATCAGATATCACCTGTATGTATATAAAGAAAACATAGTAGAGCTCTGAAACTTGCACTGCCACTTAAAAATGTCTTTTCATATGTTAAAACTAATATAACTTTAAATACACAGCACTAACTTCTGTGAGCTTTTTTTAAGCTCAATATCTTTTCCAGGAGTTCTCTTAGTAGTGGGAACATAAAACCAGGCACGGTTTTATGCCATAGGTATTTTGTGCCAGTAGTTGAGATCTTTCTAGTCCTTTGATTGTGCAGCATCCTCTTTTGCCAGGCAGTTTATTAAGAAGATGGATGACGGATGTAGCTAGACAGACTGTATTTACCAGTGAGATTTTGCAATTTTGAGTAAGAATGCTATCTGATTTGGCAGAGTTTACATTAAAAGGCCATCTCACTTCTACCTATTTCTACCAGTCATTGCTCTTGGGTGCTTTTGGTACAGACTTTCAAAGGTATTTAAGCACTGCAATTTCTTTTTATAATTTGGGTCCTAATACATTGAATGATACTACTGCCTGATACACCACAGTGAAATCAGTAGCAATATGCCTACTGTATTTGATAATCTGGATTATTTTTCTTGCGATTGCCTTGATTTTACAAAGTTGCTGTTGGCTAGACAAAGTTCAAGACAGGTAATCTGTCCTGAATCTCTTTAATCTCTTGGACAAAGAGATTCAATTAGACTGTGTACTGAAAACTCAAAAGCATTTAAATTGAAATCCAAAATTATCTTAAGCCTTGAAATTTAACTGATTTATCTGATTACTTAGATGCCTAGAAGACAAAAAAATAGGTAGGGACATAGGAGAGGATCAGTAACTCACAGAATAACAACTTTCTAATACTAGTAAAAACCTTTCTAAAGATGTATGAAGTTTTCTGAAGATGGCAAAATAAGTTTTCTGAAAAAAAGAGCTTTATATATGCCTGGTAATGGGTTGATACTTTTACATCAGTTTGTGGTTAAAATGATACAATAATTCACTGAGTTTGAGAGAGAATAATGGGCTTAAATTTATGTTTTTTTAGTTTTTTTGCAAGTAAAATATACAGTAGCAAACAAAAGCAGCACTTTCCCCATCAACTACCAATTATTGTATTTTTTTTGTGATCTTGATTGTAAAATTCTTAGTAGTTGTGAATGGTAAAGAAGGGATCATATTTATGAGGCTTTTGTAGTGTATTTTTTTAATAACTTATGACTGGCTATATATCACACTAAACATGAGTGTTGAGGATGCCTTGTATTTTTCTATTGACTGCTAACCTTAATATTGTTATCTGTTTTTAGATACAGTATTCAGCTATTGCTGTATAAATTCATATGCAATATCAAGTTTGTGCAAAAACGTAGTTCACTGAATTAAAATCTTTTACAGAAGTATACACATTGCAAGAAAGATGGAATTGCAGCTATCTTAATATACTGTGATATAGAAGACTTTTAATGATGATTCCTATGTAGCAGAGCTTGAATAAGTCAAGTTCATGTGATCCTTGCTTTACTCTGTACTAGTTAATCTTTGAACTGAAGAAGAAACTCCTACTTAAAACTCCAATTCCTAACTTCAAGAAGAGTTATGTAATAACCAGTCCAAAAAATATTTCCATCAAGAGCAAACTGTACTTCTTTGTAACTTAATGTAGCATTTGGCAGGAAGGGTAGGAGGGGAGAGGGACAGGGGAGGGTTAGCATGTGGTAAGCAGAATAGTTTCATCAAACAATAGAATCATAGAATGCTTAAGGTTGGAAGGGACTTCAGAGGTTATCTAGTCCAACTCCCCTGCACACGCAGGGTCACCTGGAGCACGTGGCCCAGGGTGGCATCCAAGTGGGTTTTAAAGAGCTCCAAAGAAGGAGACTCCACCACCTCTCTGGGCAGCCTGTTCCAGGGCTCTGTCACCCTCACAGTCAAGGAACGTTTCCTTCAGTTCCTGTTGAACTTTTGGCACCTCAGCTGTGGCCATTTCCTCTAGTCCTATTGCTGTGCACCACTGAAAAGGGGCAGTGACCTCATCTTCACTGCCTCCCTTGATGTATTTATAGACACTGATCAGGGCCCCCCTCAGCCTTCTCTTCTCCAGCCTCAACAAGCCCAGCCCTCTCAGCCTTAAGAGGTTCTATAACTGTTCCTACTGCTGTTTGCATTTCATATTACTGCTGTCACATACCTGCTCTTCTATGTCCCCATACAATGCGAATATTGTATTTAATCTCTAGTCTGAAGAACTGAAGAGATGACACCATTTTAAGTCCTGATTTTTAGGCATTTTTTTAGTGAGATAAATCACTATTTACCAACCTCTATCAAAGTCACTACTTTCTAAAGCCAGTAATTTTATTTCTTCAACATTTTTTCCTTCCTTTACTTTGGCTCAAGGGAAACTTAACTTCAGAAAGCATTGTAGCCACAAGACTGACAGAAAATGTCTCTATTGTGCTCACGTAGCACAGAAGTGCTGGCTGCACTGGGGCAGGGATCTGGAACTAGATACTTGGATTCTCAGCCCAACACAATCAATCAAGGCACTGTTTTGGAGCCTGCATGTAAATACTGAGTTTTTCTGAGAAGCAGAGGTAGAAAATGCTTGAAAAGCTTAAAATCAACTGCCTTTCACATACAGACATGAAGTGTATGGAAGCTTCCACTGAACAGCTTGCATTTTAACTATGAGTAATTTTCCAGTTATGGATATCCATCAGTTTGTGCAAACACTCTCTCTTCTCTTCAGCTTCAATAGGAATTTTGCCTCTGGCATCAGCTGAAGAAACAATGGGTCCTGAAACGTGGCAGGCTTAAGGCTTAATTGCTTGTTTAAGGAAAACTGTTCACTATAAATTTAATCTGATTAGGATCAAAATTTGCTTTCAAACAATCATGTTTTGTTAGTGAAGTTTTATTGATGGTGAGCCAATTTCTTCATCTGGAGAATATTTTTAAAGTAATTGCTTTTATTACTCTAAAATGTATTTATATTTACCTGGGTCTAAATACAAATGAATGCTCTGTCTTTTAATGCTCTTCTTTATATCCCAGAACTGCAAATCCTAGCAAGAGTTAGATGAGCTTTAGCCATCCTCTCTTAACAAACTCTGACACCGCAAGGAAAACAGTAGTGCTAATGCCAGATATTATGTTCAACACATAGTCTCCACTAACCATAAAATCAGGTATCAATCTAGAAATAAAGTTTTACTCTCAGAACCCTTAAAGCGTGTGTTAATCTAGGGCCTGCATTTTCACTAAGAGTTGAAGATTAGCCTGTGGTGAAAGTGATGATATGATAGGGCCTACTGAAGGATGTATCCCTTGCTTTGATACAGGTTTGCTAAGTAATCTTCCACAAATCAGTAATCACTCCATTACGAAGGAAACAAAGGCATTTACAATAATTGACTGTTATTACTATAATGTAAAACATTTCAGCTATGCAGAGGAAAACACGAAATAGAGCAAATATGTTTCTGTATCACAGAAACAGCTACTTCAAGGCAATGCAAAGAAAGGAATGACATGCCATTCTATTCCTTTGGAGTGCTGCTGACCCACAGGAGGAACCAGGGGATGGCACAAGGGAGGGCACTAGCTGTGGGGTAGACGACAGTCAGGGCAGCTTTGCCCAGAGAGCGGCAGCCACAGGGTTCTGCGGGCACAAGCACAGCCAGGGCTTCCGCAGAATGAGCTGCTCGAGTCCAGCACAAGGCACTTCTGACAAAGCAATGTCTTGTGTAACATTCAGCTCATGGATACATGCAAAAACTGCTCAAGTTTGTAGAGTCTGGCACATATCTCATGCTTAAATCCGAGCCACCTTCAAGAACTCCTGAAGAGCCAGTATGTCTACTACAACCCAAAAGGAGCAGGTAGCAGGGCTGCTTTGTGGCAACGAAGTGTCATAACACCCCTCGGGCCCTTTTGTAGAAGCCAGGTCCCTCGAATCCCACTCTGCCACAGAACACAGCTGCATCTACAGCTGAACCTCATGCTGGATTGTCCCCTTAAAGGCGGGCCTGAGAATCCAGCATGGCTGGCCTTGCTAGCAAATGCTCATTAAATGCTTTCCCAGCTTCCACTGAGGAGACATGTGGCCTTTACTACTTAACAGTAAGCAGGCTATGGTAGAACATACGCAAATGGATAAGAAGTATTTTTCTGCCCTGGTGAATGTGATCAGATTACAAGGATGACAGACAACTCTCTGCCAAAGAATACAAGTAAAAGACTACACAGTCAGAAGTCTGAGCAGAGACTGGCAAAGTTTAGGAAGGAAATAAGTTGAATTAGAGGGGGAAACAATAATCTACTAATCTACCATGACTATAAATGATCATTAAGCATAAAATCAAATATATGATGTCATAAAAATCATTTTTTTAAACAAAATCATATTCAGAAATAAGCGATTTCACAATGTCTCTGACACTTTAGATAGTATATTATTCATTTACCTAACAACAAGAAAGGGAGGCAGCAACTCTCTCCCATCTGAATACTCTAAGTCAGACAAAGTACACAACTTTGTTGTGCTGAGCTCCTGATTCCAGTCAGGACAAGGAGCCAGCCGAGCACCATAACAGGACTGGCTGGTGCACACGCTAGTACTGGAAACACAAACAAAGGCACTCTCACCAATGATCCAGTTCGCTCAGATCTAGGTACAGATGAGACACAATTAAAAGAAAATAAGCATACCCAATTGCCCCTTTTAACACAAGTAACTGCTGGAAAAAAGAGTTTCCAGCAGAAGTATAGTGAATATGCAATATGGAAATAGTCCTATATTAAACCTCAGAGACTTGCTGGAAATATTGCTGGCCTTTAAGAAACTCAATTTTATACAGAAAAAAAATGAACTAAACTAAATCATCTTACAAAACCCCCTATGTTTATTTTTTGATCGAGTGACAGAATCAGCCAGCTGAATTATCAAAGACAAAAGAGTAATTCAGAAAGCTAACCTGTAGCTCCTGTTATGTGACCAACTAGTTTCAATTCAACATTATTTAATGTGCAAGTCATCAACATGCAGTGTTACCATTAAGCAACGCACAAAAACTCTGAGACAGGCAATCGCTAGGGTGAACCTAAGGCCACAGTCAAATCTCAGGAGTATCTGATATCTCACAAAATGGAGCATAAACATCCAAACTCCCTCTCCACTTTGAGAGGAAAACAGCCGTGCTTAAGGTTCCTTCAGAAGCTTCTGCCACCAGCAATTGCCAGCGGGAGCAGCTGCTTCGCCCTGAGGACACGGCCACCAGCCGCCTCGCCTCCTGCTTGGGCCACCTCTTTATCCCCAACAAGATGCAAAGGTGACAGCGTGTGGGTTTCAAATGCCACTAATCAACCGGGATGCCTTCTCCTCACACAAGTTCACAAGTTTAAGCAAGAAAAAGCAAAACAAAACAAGACAAAAATTACTAAAAACAAGAAATCCATCTATTTCGAGGTATAGATAAACTGCAGCTGAGAAAAAAAAGCTCTTAAATAATAGGAAACAAATCTAAATGTATTTTTCTTTTAATCGATGCAACTAACAAGTCACTGGCGCTATGCAGTCCCTTTCGGCGCACGGTCAGTCGATGGCAAATGGAAAAATCCAATGTCCCCAGCTCTGCGGCTCGGCTGGAGGAGCTCGCAGGCGAGGCCGGGTAGCACCAGCGGCTCCGGTACCTCCCCGTCCCGCCCAGCCTCCACAAGCCCCGAGCTGACTCAGCCCAGGGGCTCCGCAACAAGCGGCGGCTCCCAACGGTCGCGCAGGCATCGCCGCCGAGGCAGCCCAGGGACAACGGCGCCCTCACCCGGGGGGTCTTTGTAAAATGAAAACCGAATTCAGACGGCGGCGGCGTTAAGGACCTTCCCGCCTCGCTACTCACCGCTTACTACTCCCCGTCGGCGCCAGAGTCCCCTCCGTCCCCACTGGGCTGCCGCGCTGCGCCGCGGGAGGGAGCGCAGCCCTCTGCACGCGCCCGGCCGTTAGGGCGACCGTTAGAACAACCGTTAGAACAACCGTTAGGGCGCTCGCGCGCGGGCGCAGAGCCGCCGTTGAAGCGGCGCGCGCTGGGGGTGGGTGGGAAGTGCCGGGCACCTGCACTTGAGAGGAGATTCACTTATTGACAAGTGAAGGGAGAGGCAAGGCTTAAACCTGACTAGCAGGTACTGGCAAAAACACACACGGTAAAAGCATCTCCCTTATGCTGAAAAACTGTTTCCAAGGAATAACTGATGGCAGTAAAGGTTTTTTTGTTTGTTTTTTTTTGGTCATTAAAGAACTCAACAGTAAATCTGCAACGCATGCTTCCAGTGTAATCTTCTCCCTTCCCCTTACAAGGACTCCTCTGTATACCCAAGATAGTATAGAAGCAAGTGCACCTTGTGCAGGCAAAATGAAACGTTTAATTCAAGGTGTCCCGTGACATTCTGAAGGCCAAGCTACTGCTTTAAGGGCTTATAAATCTTATCCTAAATTTATTTGCAATAAAAATGATCAAACTGACAAGCTATGTAAGTCACTTTAAAAAAAAAAAAAAAAGGATTTTCCACTTTTCAGAGGATTAACTCCATTTGGATTTACAACAGTATAGCTACTATTACAACTCAGTTTAGATAGAGATGTTGAACCCATACAGCAGCTGTCTTTCTATGCTCAGCTACGGCTCAATATTAAATTCACGGATAGTTCCCTAGTTTCACAAATTTATATAAGGACTTACAGCACTAGCCTTTAGAGTGGGATTAATTCTGTAAAAAAAAATCACTCATTGAACCACTTTTTAAAAGGAGGAATAACTGCTCACAGTACACACTGAACTAGACAACACTGTATATAGTCTCCATGCTACTGAACACAGCTCTATGCAGCTCAAGAGTTACAATATCTTCATATTTCAGATGGGCAAATTAAAGGTGTTAAAGCTGTTGCTGTTAGTAACAAATCCCATGTCAGTAGCTTAGATCCCTGCTGGTGAACACGAAACCAAACCATTAGCCATTAGTAAACGAGTGCCTGGCCTATTCTTCCTCTAGCTGGAGCACACGCTGCAGACTTGCTGCTCACACACACAGCGGTAGCTGCAGCAGCAGTTGCAATCACAGCAACAGCAGCAGTAAACCTGCTGCACTACCCATGCCCGAAGAACAGTGTAGTCATACATATGTCCATAGCTTTCCCTTCAGGTTTCAAATACAAATCCTTTAGAAGCAACAGAAGGAAACCAGTCTTTTCATTTTTTTAAAGTGAAAACAGTTTAGAGAGGACTCATTTTTTCTACTAGCTTACAGCTCTTCTAAAGAAGCAGAGGACTTAGAATGTTATACACCATACTAAACTAAACTAGGACTGTATTACAGAGTCTTGTCAAAGCTCAGTAAATGAAGCCTAGCTGAAGCACTTGATCTGCTATGTGCTAGTGCACTAAATAACTACGAGATTTCAATTAAGGAAAATAAGCAAATATTTTTGGTTTTACCATTTCAATTTTAATACAATTCCAAAAAAGGTAAATGTTATGCATGGCAATGTTTATTAAACAATCACATTTCATTTAAGCATTAAAATGTAGCAGTCTGGAAAAGCTGCCAGAAACAAAGTTTGGCTTCAGAAAAGGCAGTTATGAAATTACTTCCAATAAAATTCAAATACACCCTCTTGTCTGTTGATTAGTTGAATGCTTTAGACCGAAAGGAATGAAAGTGCAAGTCAGCTGAATGTTACTTTTAAAATAAGTAAAGTCTTAGTGTCCTACAAGTAATTAGTGAAAAGCCTCACCTTGATCTTCATGGTAAGGGAAAAAAAATTCCAATTTCTATACAATTAAAATTTCTTGTACCACATTTAAGATGATGTAACATTATAAAAACAAAATTCATTTCAGAATATAACCGCAGTATTCAGCCTACCACGGGCAGGTACTCTTCCTATCTCCCCCCTTTTCTTAAAGATCTAATTTGCTTGACATGAGATGACATGAGTTACATTCTCACTGCTAAACTGGAAACTTACGTGGAACAAGAGTTTGAACCACTTACAGGAACATGTTCCAGATTACGGTAACTTACTCGTAAAGAGTCATTTTGCAGGAAAACCTAAGACTCATTGCAGTATTCTGCTTCTGCTGATACGCTCTCAGGAAAGTGGCTCATCACAAAGTAATTGCTAAACAGTAACTTGTAGCTTTGTCTTTTCCAAAACATCTTTATACATCTTTAATGGAGAAGAAATCTCATAAATAAATGGATAAAGGTTGATTGACCACATTTCATACACAGATGAATTTTAGGCATACAATAATGAATGAGTATTTCTAGATTCAAAACAATGAGTCAATAGCAGTTCAAAATGAGGGTACCTTTTTGGGTCCTAACTCACTTGACAATCACCTCATATACACAGGTATCCGAAAATCACTGTGATTACTTTTCTATAAAGGCTCTACATCAGCAATTTTCAAGTTGTTCTTGTAAAGAAGAGCTTTTAAAATATTGTGGAAACATGTTCTTATATGTGGGTGTTGCTGCTCGAAACCGAACAGTTTTTTGACATCCAGACAACCATTACAATTTTCCAAAAGCAAAGCAGCTTTTAAGTATAATAAACAACTGATCATTTTGCTATGATTAATTTAGACCTCATTTGGTAACTTGTAGAATGACACTTTCAAACTGTGCAATACAAAATAATGTAGCCAACAGTAACATACAGGTACACCATTTAATATTTATTATATGCATTTTATATACATTATTTTTCAACAGCTGTACTTTTGCTATGTGGTACAATCTTAAAAATTTGCTGATTCATAGTTTGTAAAACAGAAACCTTACAAAACTCATCAAAACTCGCAAACTGATCAGAAAAGTTTTGTGGAAGACTAGAAAAAATACTTTATTGTATTAATCATGCATTACACAAACAAAATCTTTAGTTACACCATAAACTGAAGCACATCTGAAAATAAAATAAAAGCAGGGAATAACTAGTCCAAACACAGCAGATTTATGAATCTTGAATCAACTACTTTTGTATTCTATTTGAAACGCAAATAAAAATATTTTTCACTCCAAAAGTTCTGAAACAAGATTGTTTTTTGGAATCAACTCCACTCCAGTACTTAACCAGAGGAAAACCAGAAATTCTTGGTTTGCGACTTTAGAATTATGAAATGTCCCATTTTCGTCTATTTTAGACTGTTCAAAGAGTGCCATAATAGATATACAGGGCCCTTTAACACACTACATAAAAGGATATAAAGACCAACAAAAAGTGAAATAAATAACAATAGGCCATTAGCAAGATGGGTAATCCTTGATAAATAAACTCGTAAATACAGTAAGATGTACAAAATATCACATAGTGATAGGATGCCAAGATTAATTTTTTTTTTATTCTTAAGAGTTCATCGGGGGTGATAACCCCTCTGTGTTTCATTTGAACACGCTTTACAGTCCTTTATTTATGAAGACAGTTATGCGATGATGATGAATTAGCATCCTTATGCAAGGACTTAGCTGAGCTGTATTAGGCAAAAGAAGGGAAGAGTGTGGTTACACGGCAGCGGGTCAGTGAGATCTCTGTGTTTTAGGGTTCTATAATGCAGAAAAACATTATCAATACAATCTTGAGCACTGTTGTGACAGGCTAAATATATAAAAAGACTTATAAAAACTAGAATTTTATCCAAACATTTTGTGCAACTAATGCTAAAATATTTTAAGTTAAATTTCCTTTTCTTTAAAGCAAAATAAAAGTTTAAAAGGGGAATCTGTGGCATTCAACTGATAAACAGAAGATTACTAAGAGATGAAAAGAAAGCTACTCTTGGAGCTCACTTCCCCCCACAAGAGCACCACATTCCTAACCCTAAGGCAGCACACAGAGTCCAAAATAAAAGTCTTTTGTAAGATCAGACTCCACGTTTGCTTAAAGACACCTAAAGAACAGACATACGCTCAGTTCATATCCAGTCAAGGCTACAAATACTGTTTTTCTTTTTTTTTTTCTTTTTTTTTCTGCTTGTTTTTAATTTGCCCCTCCCCCCCCAAATACAGTAATTACAGTTAAATGAATGAGCCTGACGTTATTCGAGATGTGGTGACTTTTCACCAACTTAAACCTGCCCCACATAAGAGCCTTCACCCAGGCAGATCAGATGTAGTGTCTTATTGGTAACCTTATCATTGATGGCAGTGACGCATTCCCTCTTTTTTGTCCAAACAGACCTGCTATTATGCTGCAGGCTTGTTTTGCTATGTCACACAAACACTTTGGCAAGGGCATCAGCTCCTGCACTGGCAATATATGCTTTTGATGGATGAAATGCTACATCGTAAATGGATTCATCCAGCTTTTTCCTATGAGCTGTTATTTCTTGCACACATGTCTTGCTGTCCAAATTCCATAATCTAATGGAACAATCATGGCCTGTTCAGAGAGGAGGAGAGAAAAAAGGGCAAAATTAGTGTTTTTTTTTTTTTTTTTTTTTAAAAAGACATATTAATGCATTGTTAAGGCAAAATCTACAGCATATAGGAAAAAAATAAAGAAGAAAAACACAAAAGCCTTACTTCCAGACATTAAATAGATTCCATTAGGATCTACAGCTAGACTTGTGACAGCATCCAGGTGTGCAACAATAGACTGGATAATTTTACCTAAAAAAAAAAAAAAAAAAAAAAAAAAAAAGTGAATTTCCTGGGAAGAACAATTTAAAAACAACACTCATATTAAATGTCCAATGGAATATAGAATAACATAGTTATTTAGATTCCAAGGATATTCAAGTGCTACAACTCTATAATAAATTATTAAGTTTCAACTGTGGGCTCGTGTATAAACAGACAAGTGACATAACTTTGAAAAAGGCCTTCACGTTATAAACACTCTTAATCCAAGCAGCATTTCACTGTAGCAAGAGCATGAGGATTGATCCTAAAATAACTGGGCAATGACAGGTCCATTAAAGGTCCCAGGCTCTGCCCATTAGATTGCAGTGTTTTTATGAAGCTTGTCAACACAAGTCATACCAAAGGTCCAAATTAACTTGGCATTGGTGAGAGAGCCGCAATTAGTGAATGAGCAGGGCAGAAAATAAAAGCACAGTAACTGACACCTGCCTAAAATATTCTCTAGCTTCTAATAATTTACAGTTCAATTCCTTCCTGAACAAGAGGGGTGCTCTCTTCATTCAATTGCTCTCAATGTACTTCTTTTCCATGATCTTTCCCATTTTTTTCCTGTAACCTATACTACTCCTTGGCATTTTATGATGGATTCCAAAGCTTAATTGCATGTTATTTGAAGAACCACCTCTTGCTGCTTTTGAGCCTGTCACCTGCTGGGGGTGTCGCCTGAAGCTCAGGTCTAATGCTGGAAAACACAGCTAGTAAGAAATGTTATAAAACTATGACCAACATCATCCTGGTTGTACCTTTTCCTTAAGAATCTTAAGTGGGTTTAGCCATTCCTCCTCTAGAAGCTACTGAAGATCCCTTTTTTCTTTAAAAAAAACTTTACTCTGAACCATTTGGATGTGACTGTATTTTTAAACCAAAGAGTATGCATGTGGAAATACCCAGAATACATACAAAGGCATTAACAATGATTCTTCTGTTTAGTCCTTTATTTCCTCCTAAAATTCACATTAATTTTCCTTAACCACATACTTTCTTCCTTTTCTTAAAGCTCCAAGGTCTTGTCTCAAGTTGGAACTGCAGGCTCAGTGTTTACGAAGTTTCGTTTTTATCACCTATGCACTGATTGCATGCGCTGCTCTGAATTACAGTTAACAATTCTCAGTCTATTAAGATCCATGAATCTTCACAGTCAGCCTTCACTTTCACTATCCTCATTTAAGGAACATAAGTCAACTGCCAGCATAATATATTCTCTGCAGTACACTGAACAGCATCCACTACTGATCAGTCTGGGACCCTAATCTACTATCGATCTATCCAGGGTAATTATTATTTATTTCCAAAAAGGCATTGGTAGTAAGTTTTAAAGACTTCAAAGTGGTCACAATCCAAATGTACACACATGTACGGCAGGTGAGAAGGGATTATCTGGCCTTTTCACTAAATAAATTAAATGCCTAGAACACAGGTTGGTGCAGGTATTCTTACTAAGTACTTAAATACTTTAATAAACATTGCTAGCGTAACATGCAGGAGATGACCCATGAAAATAGATAGTTAATGTTCTTAATATTCTAACTTTTTGTTATGTTAGGCTGTGTATCTTTTCCTATGGACTTGATTCAGCTTCTTTTCTAGAGTTGCTTCTGTTCTGCCAATTTAATTATAGTTGCTCAAGTTTAATATGACCTTCTATGACTAAAATAAATTGAAGGCCATTCTTTGCCCAAACAGGTACACATGAAATGGTCTTTCTTACTGACAGTTCAAAACATAACTGATATATACTTAAAGAGTTAAAAGAATGGAAATTGTGAAGGCTGGAAAAGAAAGTCAAAAAGCTTTTGTAAATTAGCACTTGTGTAATTTAAGACCTGTCCCTCATAATCATCTTTGCTTGTCTTAAGAGTGTATTTTCTGGCAGAAGTGAATTGCAAGTGGTACCATTATTTCATGTAAAAGGTATTGAAGAAGTTTGTATCTTACAGATATGAAAAGTTCTTTCATGTAAAACTACAGCAATAAATCAAAGTCTTGACCAACAGCAAGCTTTGAACAATGGATTTTCCCTATAATCATTCAGGTTTTCTTTAAATATACTTATTTCTGTACATATTTATTCTGAACATGAAAATTATGTTTCTTAGCCTTACCTGTTTTGTTGTCAAAAAATTTAATGTGTCTATCTTCATGAGCTGTAATAGTCACAGGAAGCGTGGGATGACTTACTACCCTGTTGATATGGTTATTTGATTGTACACCTGAAAGCAAACAAACATGGATTTTTATCCATCTTAAAGGAAAGGTAAAATGTCAAGATATCTATCAATACACTTTAGCTTACTACATTTCCTTAAGCTAAAATTTCCTTAAAAAGCACTTTAGTTATATAAAATAAAATTTGGACAAATGTACCTCACCTAAGACAGGTATTTACATCACTTACCAGATTCTATCTGTGATGAAAGCATTACAACAGACTGTGATGTTTCTAAATCATAAATGACTGTGCTGCCAGTGTTAAAAGATGTAACCATATGAGCAGGATCACAACCTATAAAGTCAACCGATGTAGGTATTCCATGCTCTAAAAAGTGGGGAGAAAAAAAGCTTTAGAAGAAAAGAACACTTCTGTAATTCTTAACAGGTTTTAACTGTTTTTATACTTCTGCATTACTGAAGAAATTAGCTGCACCTTTTAGAGTCGAGCTGCAACACCAGGACTGGCCTTTCTATAAGATTTTTACATTTAGTAGTTATCAAGCTTTGAGACTCTTCCTCTGCTGCGTCCTAATGGTTTTTCAAAACAAAAGCTGAACTGCAAAAGCTTACCTTTCTCTCCATTGTAAGTGCAAATACAGGGCATTTTTTCTGGTGGATTCCATAATCTAATAGTGCCATCTGCTGAACAAGATAGTAAGTGATTCTTTATACCGCTGTAAGCAAGACCCCACACTGCATCTGTGTGAGCAATTAATGTGCCAGCTAGAACGTTTGGCTCTGCAAAGAGAGGTTAAAAAGTAAAATCTTTTTAATGAAGAAATTTTAAACAGGAATTTCTTATATTGAGATATAAATCAAGTATGACATAAAAAAGCATTTCACATACATTAGAATATGCATTATTTGCCTCTCATTGTGACCATCTGGGACCTAACAATCAGTTAATTGTAACCCCCTATCCTTAAATACCAGCAAGAAAAAATCTAAACCACCAAAACATTCAGTGTCAATGAGAATTCTGGAGCAAACAGAACGCAAATATAACTTGGATTCAACATACATACTTCTGCATTAACTTGCTCTATTTAAATATAATATCTTTAACTCTCAAACAGAATGTTCTACTGCAATGCAAATTTTAAACAGGTCATCAGTTAGTGAATATTATTGTCATATTATTCCCCAGAACTGTTTTAGAGAACATAACAGTTCCGTTGGCACAGACCTAGCCACCATGATGAATTAAGATGCCAACTTTTATTTAGTTTGCTGACAAGTCAGATCTGCAGACTGACAACTCTACCATCTTTTGTTGAAATGACATTAAAAAAAGACGCTCACTCCCAAAATGATAACTCCCCCAAACCAACCAGAATTAAGTTAGAGTACATATTATTTGCAAAGATACAGTGTGTCCCAGGGTGGTTCCAAGAGGCACTTGCTTCCTCCCTCCAAATGTACCATCCTAAAGATGCCTGGGGAGGGCCTTTCCTCTGCAGCTGATTCCAAACTCCTAAAGCAGCTTCTCATGTTCCAGAGCTACTAAAACACTGATGCCTCCTGCTGTTAGTTCTCAGCACGTTCTGCTGACACAAAGCCATGCTCAAAAGCTCTCAAGCACCTTAAGAGGAAAGTAAGATCCCTCTGCCGGAGCATGAAACACACTTTTTCTTTCAAAAGGGTTTTTTCAAGTGCTAAAGACACTTACCATAGGTATCATACGGGTCCACATTAGGGCTAGGCATATTCCACCACTGAATGGTGGCATCCACACCACCACTAAAACACTGTTCTCCATTAGAACTAATTGCCAATGACAATACAGGTCCACTAGGGAGAGACAGAGAGAAAAAACAGTTTAGAGTATTCCCTACAGCACAGCAGGAAAAAGCTGACTATCTACTTTGCAAATAAACCAGTAAAGCTAATCAGTATTGTTTCTCCAAAAGCAATTTCACCTTCTAATAGTGTGAAAAATTCTAAATCCTTTTTACAATTTGATTAAACAGCAAAGAAACTTTTAAATTCTAGAGACATAATTGCTCTAGAATCTTAATGACTCAGTAAGTCATATAAACCTGTATTAAAGTATTCATAACACATCTAACAAATTACCCATGTTCGTGCAATTCAAAGAACGCAAAAGGGAGACTATTGGTTGACCCACCCACCACCACTCTGCATTCAGCAGACGACTTTCCCCTCAGACGACTGCATCTGTACTTTCATTTCTCAAACTGCTACATAAAAATATCTATTAAATGTCACCATTTTCATCTCCTTAAATAAACTATTTAAGGCTGCTTTACAGACTGTATGCAAAACCAGTCTTCCAGACATGGGTTTTACTCAGTTTTTTCATTATGATCTTCTACAAACTCTCCTCCCACATTTCCCATTTCTTATTCTTGTTCTATCATGGACTGTGCATTTAATTACAGAGGCTCAGTAACTATTTGTTTTTATTATCACAGACTTTGCCTATATGATTGAGAAAACGTAACAGATTTCAGCCTTTTAAGCTTAGGTGCTACATGTAACCATGAGACAGAGCAATTAATTTACCAAGCATTCATTCCATCAAACACTTACATGTGGGCCCTAAATGTGTAGAT
>JAUBOD010000208.1:6648558-6664214 GCA_032353885.1 Nothura maculosa | reverse complement strand
AACTTGTTTTTCATTTAGATTTCACTGTTTCATAATACAGAGTATTTTAATGCCTCCTCCTGATTCTAATTCCCTTTAAAGAAAAAAAAAATTAACAAAGCCCATGGAAATTAAAAGCTTCCATCTCCAAAAAAAAGTCCCTATCCTGTTTACCAAAGGGAAAAACAAACAAGATGACTAACACTACCTGAATGGTAACTTCGTCTTGTTCAACAATAGCTGAAAGAAAAGGTGACTAAGAGCAAGTGTCAAGCAGAGCTGTCTGATCTCACTGCCTTGGCAGAGGGGTGCAAAGAACAACCAGAGGAGCTAGAGCTACAGATAAACGCCAGTGCAGACAGAAGAGCACTGCTCAAGAATAAAGTAAGCCCTAATGGTTCTAAGTTACTACACTATTAAAAACACATCCTTATTAGTAGGGAGAGAATTCCCATGAAGAATAAAGAATACTCTTCCTAAAACTGACCGAAAAAGAACACACAGTCCTCTACCTTCACACAATTACCTCCTTTTAAATAAGTCAGTCTATACAAAGGCAAAGAAACATCCAAATACCACATTAAATTTACACTCAAAGTAAGCTTATGATGCTCTTATACAAATAAGCTTTTGATTTCTGTTAATATTTTACCAAGCCTTCATCATTATTTCAGAAATAACTTCTATTCACCAAAAACTTATTTTCCATATATTTTCCTTTTTTAAAAATTTTCCTTTTTTTCTGGTCAAGTTTTCCATATTTATGAGATGAGAGCTGAAGTTCTAAGTATTGGTATTTTTAGTAAAATTGTCTGAAATGAACATAAAGATAAGGGGTGGAGATCTATATTGTTCTAGCTAAAAGCAAGAGTTGAAGTAACATCACAACCAAAAACTCTCTGTACTCTCTGTAAAGAGAGTATCCCAGCATGTTTCTAGCACAGCATGCACTGTAATCCTCACAGCACTACAATTTTGTTTAAGTTTGCAACAAGTAAGTACCAAATAAAAAGAAAAGTGATAGTACACGTTGCTTGTAGGTAAAACTAACTAAAAAGACACAGCAATTAAATACTTGCTTAGCCTATCCTAACCAGCATTTCCTACTGTGAAATTCCTGACATTATGGATAATTCAGGCAGTAGTATTAGTAAAGACTGAAATAGCTTTAATATCCAGTCAAATATCTACATCTACATTTGCCTCTGCTGCCTATTGTTTAAGAAGGAGCCTCTTATTCCTTTGCTCTAGGAAGGCAATTCACAGAATGACAGCAGTAGCAGTCAATCTTGTGCCATACATAGCTGAGCAATTAGCTATCACTGCTATTACCTGTCAAAAAAAAGGATATTGCCCAATAGTCCATGGATCTTCCAGAAAGAAAAGTAACAATAATAATTCTCTACAGCACGTAAGTTGCAAGATCTTGTTGGAAGACTCTTCCCAGGAGAACATGCAATACCGTGAAATGGAAACTCAAATGTCTTACGGTCAGTACTATAAACTGACATTATGGAATAGCAAGTTTCTCAGCATATTTAATAGGACATTTGAGGGCTTCAAAGAATAAACAATGAGAAAATGAGAGAACAAAGATGATATTCCCAGCCAAGCAAGAGAATAGCTTAGTTCCCTGAGAATCGCACTGCAAAGGGAAAAAAAAAAAAAGAGGAAAAAAAGGAGCATAATAATACACTCTTTTCTATATGGATAAAATGAACAGGCGTTCTTTTTATCATATAATTCTAACACTGAGAAGCAGAAGGAATGCTTAAGAGCAGAGTGCAAGCATAAGACATATGCAGTGCCATGAGAAAATTATAGCTTGTAAATATCCTTAAGTACAGGTTAGTCTGTTTTAATAAGAAAGCTAGTTGTGCAAAATTATCTGCAGAGACTTTAGTTATTTATCCAGTTGTGTTAAAAGCTGAGCAAAATCAGCATCTTTTATTAATAAGTATTTTGCTCTTCTTTTATTATCACTACTACCAAAACATGGAGATGGAAGGAATTCAAAGACTGCTGACTTCAAGCTTTACTTGCAGCTTTGCACCATATAGTAGATAGATATTAAAAAAGTACAGTTTGAGAATGGAGCAGAGAATCTGTCTGAATTGTAACACATATTCTGTCTGTAATGCAGTATTAGTAGTCTTCAAATTTGTCATCTATTTCTTCATTATGGTTGTTTTGCAATATATTTTTAACAAATGCTAATCCTATAATACATGGCATTTATATGGCGCCTGTTCTTATCACTAATTCTTTGTGTTCCTCTGCAAATGATACGTTGTATTTGCCCTTGTAGCTTGCAAAAGGTTTAAGACAGATACAGGACCTATAGGGACAAATGTTCTTAGCCCTTTAACAAGGCTAAATGGCATCCTGAAATACCCAGCACAAGGTTTCACATCAGGCCTATGCCATCAGGGAGGCTAACATTACACTCACAGCAATACTGGAACATACATAAAGGTGAGTTTCAGTGTGTGAAAATTCACCAGTAGGTTCTCAACTGAACCCTCTTTGTAAGTTCGATACTGGTACACATTCTAATTCTAATTTCCGATTTCTAGTTGCAAATAAAAACACACATGAAAAGAGAGGGCACAAATGAAGATAGGAAGACAACATGTAAAATAAGAGCTTGGGAGCAGCAGACTAGGAAATCCCTGGCTGGGGACTGGGACAGTTGTGACTGCTGGCAGCCTTATCAGCATCTGTGGGAGCGTTGACACCATGCCAGGGCTTATAGCTCAAAGATCATTATAAAACAACTGGATATAAAATCAGCTAAGTATTTCCAGTACACTTTCAGGTAGTGAGTGGGTAATTTATATCACTATTCCTTTAAAATGGAAAACTTCAGTAAATCCTAGGTGGCAAAAAGCTGAATAGAAGATTTTCAGTTACTAAAATAACTTTTTGCCAATAACTTACACGTCTTAAGATGCACCTGAAATGAAAACTAATACTTTGTGTTTGTAAAGAAACACATTAAAAGCATAAAACCATGAAAACATAAGGTAAAATAGACCAAGAGAATAAAAGAGACAGAAGAGACACATTGTTCTCAAATTAAATAAACATATTTAAACTTAGCTCTTAATGAAATCTGTGTATCAGACGTTAAAATTCACCTTTATTCCCCCCATCAAGTTTCATAATATCTTATTAGTACAAAGTTCTCCTAACACGGGGTCTGCAAACATGGTTTTATCAGTCAATAACATAAAAACAGAGAGCTGTTTAAAAGTAATTGTGGGATTAAGGTCAGCAGGAACAAGCTACAAGAACTCGGCCTATATTCTCATAAAGCCATTTGGAAATAATTGTAAATAACACTTAAGTCCCTTTTTGTAATCTGCATCTGCATGAAGCTTAAAAGGGGACAGTAAATTACAATGGGTGCTTTCTTAAAGAAACTTCCTGAAATATAATAAGTAGCTGAATATTTTGTACCTTCCTCTGCTCTTGCACCTTCATGATCAGTCATTCTAGAAGAGGGTGACCTAGATTGATTAATGATTCCTGAAGGGATGTGGGGTAGCTCATCATCGCCCAGATCAGCTATCATGTCGTGGAGTTTTGTCCTGTTGACTCCTGTAAATTAATGTCAGCAGCAAAAATTCATTTGATTGCTACCGCTTGACTCGGCAGAAGCCTAAAAAGCCACCTAACTAATTAAACAAGAATAATTACTGCTGGGACCTCGTTAAATAAACAAATTTGCTTTTCCCTTTTCTTCTATATTAATATAATTGATCCTTTGGAAATTAAAAGGAATTAACTCATAAATCCGAAGACTAGATGTAAACCATTTTAATACATCGAATCAAAGAATAAATGCTTTGTATTCTGTACATCTCTTTCACACTTTCCTGCAGGAGAAAAAAATCTGCATCTTACAACCCTAGCTTAGAAGTCAAGCCGAGCATTAGTTTTATAACAAAACACACAAGTTAAACATTTGCAATATTAGACAGTTTCAACTATGCTACACAGTTTTTAGCATTGAAAAACAGTGCAAATAAAAAGCTAATAAATGAGGGGAATGCACAAATAACTCATAACAGGGGTGGGGAGGCAGGTGGGAGTGCAACAAACAATTAACTTTCCCTGGCTTTGAACAGCATTTAAATGGTATAAAATGTTTATTAAACCCAAGGGAAAGTAGGTTCCCAGCATTCTATAAAACTGCATATGCACGTTACATGTAAAATACAAGTATGTCTCCAGAAACAAGACATACTATATTATACATGCATTAAATTAATGATGTAGACATCAGGAATCACAATCAACAATAGTCTATTTAAATTTTAAGATATGTAGCTTGAGTAAATTCTTCCTTCTCTCACAAAATAACTGAATGTCAAGTAAGTCGAGCTTCAACGATGAAACAAAATTTCATTCATAATGATGGAATGCAGTTAAAGAAAATGATCCATAATGGTATATGACAACCAGATTTTATTCAATCACTAGGCTTTTGATGTTTATATTGCAGAATATTAAATAACACACACATACAAAAAAATTGTGTGCTTTTTTACGATTCATCAGAATTTCTATCTTTAAAAAGCCTATTAAAACATGTCTAATTTAAAAATACAGCTATTTGTACATATGATAGAATTTTTTAAACTCTGAGGTGATTATGTGCCACTACTATTAAAATGAAAATGCAAAATAAAACAGTGTTTTCCAAAAAAAAGGCAGAAATTAAATTAACAGAATTAAAAACAATTTATTATCCAAAGCAGAAATGTTCATTTAAGCTGTTAAAAAGGTGGCTATAACTGGTATGATCAAAACTAAGTATCTAGCAAAAGAGTAAATTCTCTGGAGATAACAGAGAAACATCACAATGAAAAATATTTCTGAAAGCAAAAGCAGAGAGGGCCCCCCACCCCATTAGGTACCTACCTGTTCTCTCTACTACTCGCCAAAAAAAAAACAAAAACAAAAAAAAACCCCAAAAAAACACACCCCAAAACACACACACAAACAAACAAACAAATCCTTTTTGCCAAACAAACCAGAACTCCCCTTTATATTCTTTTTTTGTGTGTGCATTTCTGGTATTACTTTTTGTTTTTCTCCCCTCTCTATGAAACATTCAATATTTCTACTAGTCTACGAGAACTGCTACCCTGAAGTGGCCTGAGAACAAACTAAGGCTTTCAAAGTATTTCTCTCACGCAAGAGGAGAAACTTGCATGGTTGTTTCATCTCTCATTCATGACTAAAAGTTTAGAAATAAATGTTTTCATATGGAAGCTTCAATGGAGTGAGTGTAAAATTATTAAAATTTTCTTCCCTGGTTAAAACTCTAGTTTTCAAGGCAGATTATGCCCAGAAGTAAAATTACAGAAGAAATTTACAAATGGATAAAGGCAAGTTTGGATAAAAGCAGTTGCCAGCAGGTACATTCTTGAATCTTTTAAAAGAACAATCACTGTATGACAAGATATGAGGATACCCTCAGCTGTCTACTTCAATATCCAGAGCTCTCTAACCTCCAGCAGGACACATACTTGTCTTCTCTATGCTGACAGAGCTGAACTGCTCAGCACATCCACAGAAAAGACCAAAATAACCCTATAAACTCTAATCTGCATCCAAACTAGAGCCTCCTTCATAAGCACTTTCACCCTAAATACATGAGCAGAGATTTCAGCCTCAGAGCATTTAGTTTCCATGCTCTGTTACCCACTGTTACTTTGGGCCACCATTCACTCACTATGTCACTGATGAGGGAGTTGTCAGTCTCGCCTTTTAATGGTTTTTACAAATTTAATAAATTCTTATCCTAAGGCATGACCTGAAAACAGCCCTTAATCCCTTACACCATAAATGTTTTCGTAGCTCCTAAGAGAACATCTGCTGTTCCCAGTACCTCTTTACAACTCCTGCTAAAAAGTGTCAATACTCAAGATGTGATCACCATAGAAAGTCTTAGAGATTTCCCCTTTTGAATAAACATCAATTGTGATTTCACAACATCCTTTAAGTATTTCAAATCTTCCAAAGGAATTTTAAGAATAAGAATGTGCTCTCCCTGCATAAGAAACTATGGCCAAGGTACAAACTGGCCAAGTGCGTTCTAGTTCTCCCTTGATTCTAAAGAATAAAATGAAACAATCGGTTAACTTGAAACAGTTATGAACAAAATGGGGACACCTACTATCCCACCTCCCTGCATCTTCCTTCAGAGATCAAAAGGGAGACAGGTATTTACATGTTCAGCACATGTTCAGGCTGCTGTCTGAAAAACCATAGCTGCAAAATGGAATATACAAGTCTGGATCCAACTGGACAGTGCCTCACATCAAGAGGAGATGCTGATGAAGACTTATATTTCTACATTTGCTTTCACGCTTACCAGCTATCATATTGTATCTCTGGAAACGAAGGATAGAACAGAGATTGGGAAAGATATCTTTCCACATATGGTTGACTAGACTGAGTAAGAACAGAAGAACCAAGAGTTAATATGAAAAAATACAAGGACTAGGGAAATTAGTACCAGGATCTTCAATTTAATAGTGATCTAAATGGACGATTTAAAATCTGACAAGTACTTTCCTAGTTACTGAAGAACACTTTATTCTGAGCTAATGCTGTCAACTGTGGCATGTATCATCTTCAGTATCATGTTCTGAAAATTTAGCAGATGGTATCTGGAAAAAAGAAAAAAAAAAGAAATATCTACACTGATTTGCCTGCCCAAAAAGATTCAAATTTGGGCTAGAAACTAGATGTTTTACTCTCACATACACCTAACAGATTACTATAAAAAGTGTTCTTAGAAAAGATGATTTGTTGGAGACCAAACCTTCACTCTTTCACTCCTTAGGTGCTTATCACAATGAAGTCCAGATCAGGCCTTTTTGTTTTGAATAAAAAACAAACTCTTAATAAACAGAGGCTGAATTATTTTGCTGCTGATACTTTAAATGGAATTCAACTGTATTTCAACTCTGTAATTAAAATCCTAAATCCCTAACTTTCTTATTAATCACTAAGTACTATTTCCACACAGAAAGCGACTCCCATGGCAGGTTTAAAAAAGAGATCATCTTTACGTTTGAAGTGAAAAGTTACCACATGCAAACTAGGGCTATGAGCTATGAATTCTGTTATCAAGAAAAGCTGAAATTCAGACATATTAGTTACCACTGGGACAGCAAATAAGGAATCCATTAAAATATTAGCCCTACCATGCTGTCCCCAAAATAGATGACAGTCAATGCATACATACACTAAGATGTCACACAGACCTCAGAAAATAGATTTTGATAGAATCTGATGGCTCCCTTGAAATTCTGAAGAGCAAAATAAGAGATGACTACTCAGGATGAACTATGGTGAGTTATCAGACTTCAAGAGCAGAAATGTAGATGAAGCCCTCACACTATTCTATTTTCATTCCAAGAATATTTTTAAAAAGCTGAAAGAAATCCACAAGCTAAATAAAGTTTGTAAATAAACCTGACCAACTTTAAATGTTTCTCTGTGTTCTGCTTTTCTGTGTGATACTTCTCAGTGTTTTAAGTTATACTGCTCAAGGGACAGAAGTGTTTTGATGATGTAGTCGACTTTTTATGCTTTATAAGGCATTTCAGATAAAATAATGAACAGTGATAATTCTATTATTTTATAGACAGTTATTCCTAATTTAATTAACAATACAAACTATTAGAATTCCAGTTTTTGTGAAGTAGTATTGTTTTGATCAGAGAAGATTTTGCTCTTCTAAAACCAGAAAGACTGCTGCAGATAGAAAAACAAAATTGTGGAATCCTTAACTGCATAGGACCCAAGGAAGCAACAACTGCAGGAATGAGAAACTCTTTCTAGATAAATTAAAAGAAGATGCCAGAAGAGTGCCAAGAAAAATATGGAGCCCTGGAAGAGCTTTTGCTATAGTTTTCTTCTGGTAACAACACTTAATGCAATTTTAATGCTGCTCACCTTGTAAAAGCCAGAAGTAGAAATTAACTGGTGTGGTTGTAAGGGAGAGAAATAAACCTTCAAACAGCAGTACAGTTTCAAGCGCTTTGGAAACTGCATCTTTGTATTTCCCCCCCTCAGACACACAAAAACAAACCTAAGTCTCCTACTTTCATTTGTTTTTTTTTTTCCCCACAAATAAAAGCATTTGCTGTTCATTTGCTGTCACTATGCTTCCAAAACTGTATAAAAATGGGAAAATTCAACAAAAAATCCAAATTAAAAAAATCCTTTTGATAGTAAAAGATCCTATCCCTACAAAATAGTTTGTGCAACTTTGATAAATATTAACTGCTTATCTACATATAAAGACACTTCATTATCATCCACACTACTTCTATAAATTCTAATATTCAAAGGATGGTCAAAAGAAATGTTTTGATGAAAGCTGTATACTTATATATGTATGTGTAAGTCATGCAAACCTGCTCAAAGCAAACAACATGCACAAACTGATTTAGAACTTTTAGGGCTTATTCAGAGTGATTTCACATTTTAAATCAACAATTATAAAACTTTTTATAAAGCGTTACATTTTAACTCATTACCTCCTAATTTTGTTAGCACCCATTCACACATTTTTTCAAGTCCAAATATTTTTATTTTTATTAAATAGATCCCAAAATGCTATTAATTAAAACACTTCAAAAATTAAAACACTGCATTCAAGGTAGTTTCTACAGACTGACTCTCAATTAACGTAACTTTATGCACCAACAGGTTTGTGTGGGCAGTGTAATTTAGTAATACATTTTTAAGTTACTTAAAGCTAAAGTTTGGTTCAATTTATGCAACTTCAAAAGGTCGGCTGATTGGAAAACTCTTCCTCTTAAGAGTGAAGAGATCTCAACAGAAAAAAGAGCACCATAAAAAAATTATAATCAAATTCACCAAAAAGTTTGTATCCACACTGCATATATTTAAGTTATCACTTTGTCTTAGGAGGTAAAAACACATACAAGCCCATAAGTCCATAAGTAATAAAACAAGCTTTAATTAAATTCAAGTTGATTTTAAAAAAATAATAATCAGTACATATTTTACTTTAAAAAGTAGAGAAATATTTAATTCTTTTCTTAAAAATTCTGAAATAGTAATATTCCCAAAATGCAACGTTGAACACTTGCATTTAACCTTGCATTTCAAAGCTGTTATTTTTCTTTACTTAATTTAGTCTTAAATATTTACGTGCTTTTATCATTTCTCATCTAGGAAATAGCCGAAAATAAAGGTTTCGACATAGTCACATTCAGCATGGAGAAAGTTAAAGTTGGTTGCCCCCCTTACCAAAAAAAATGTTTAATGAAAAAAGAAAACAGAATTTGTGAGAAAAAGAAATCTTTGATAAAAGATAAGCAAAAAAGAGTTGCATGACGACAAGATTCAGAATCTGCACTTACTCTTCACCCCTTTCTTCCCCTTTCGTTCCTTCTTGTACTGTTCCTTCAGTTTACTTATTAGGCCCTGGTCTACATCCCACACCTCAGTAGCTGGGGACAGGTCATCTTTGTCTACATGCAGCATATTATTAAAAGAAAAGAAATCAGCAATTGGCAATGCAAGCTCTTGGTGATTTACTTTCACAGCTGTATTTGATCATCAGTAAAAAGGTCTTAGTTATTCTTTATTTTAAAGGTGCAGTCTCAGTTGTAAAGTTTATAAAATGCTAACTCTCATTTCATACAAGGCACTGTTTACATTTGAACAGTGTGTTAATTTGTTACTAATCAACAAATAAATCATGCTTTTCAAGAAATTTGTTGTTAGATGCTTCAAAACACAAGGTTGTGTTGACAAACAATTGCTGCATCTTTAGAAAGGTGCGTTAGGAACATTTTCAGCCCGTGCTGAACAAGCAAACCAGAAAGTTTTCATGCTGAATCACTCATGAAAGGGCAGGCCAGGGCAGTCAGTGGCAGTTTCCTCATGAAGAGCCCCATGCATCCCATTCTTTCCCACTCATCCCACATGCATGAGAATAACTTTGGTCCTACAGGCAATCAGAGAAACAATTCCATAAATGCAGCCCTTTAGATGAGCTTGAAGTAATTCACATAGCTGAGGAAATTCTGACATCCCACTGTCTTCCAGCAAGTCCACTGCAATTGGCAGAAACACAATTCCAGAGGAGTTTCCAGAAATAAGTCTTTCTCTGCGGCACTGCTGACTTTATCATTATCCAGGAAAAGTCAAGCTGCAACTTTTCTATCACTATTGCTGGTATCACTGTCACTAACATTTCTGGAAATGTGGGATTAGTAAAAGGATAAATTTACATTCATCCCATCTTAGAAGCATATAAAGAACTTTTGCTCAAAGACAAGCAGACAACAATACACAATTAGGAAACAAACAATCTTGGCTTCAGCATCAGCGTAAACCTATGCTCACAAATTAGACATAAATGGCAAGACTAGGTCCCTCAAATACCCAGTTTGTACAGTCACATCCACAACAATATCTCTGTCTCCAAAAAAAGCTATTTTAATGTCAGTTATTCAGGTGATAAAGGCGTGCAAGAGGAGACAGGTAACAGAAACAAAGAGCAAACCGCTAATTTGTTAATTAAAAACTTAAAATGTGCTCTTAAAATGTGTAAAAACATAACAGCCCTAACAAAACCTACGCATTTAGGATGCAAAGGATATAAAACAGAAAGCCAATAATAATTACTTTAGACACAAGTGTTCCATGTTAAAAAACATCAAAAAAACCCAAAAAGGTAGTATACCCTTGGGCATTGAGGCATCCACCAAAACAACATCACGAAAACAGTAGGCATTAATGTCAGAAGCAAGGGAGCAAGGGAGAAGAAATGGCAAAGATGGGGAAGGCAAAGAATGGAAAAAATTCCAGGGATACTTGGACTTTCCACAAATTTTGGAGAGCAGGACAGAACAATTAGGTCTTACACCAAACTAAAGCTACCACTGACAAACTGCAGCCACAAACACCTCATTCTTTAGGACCACACGGGCAAAACACTGATATGGAAGAAGAGCAAATACAACAGACACTACGTAAGTCAGAGGACACATCCAAACAAAAGAGGAAGGAGTTAGAAACAACATATAAACATAAATATTTAAAGTTAAACTGGAAGGAGGAAGGAAAGAGTGCACAGAAGGCAAGTGCCACTCTGGTGTGTGTGAAAAGGTGGGATGTACTTTAAATTCTGAGCAAACTCCTCATTAGCCAGTAACGGTGACGACAAAAACTGATACAGCGTGTCCAATCTGTGAGCTACACTAAAACTTTTGGAAAAGATGAAAGAAGAACAAGATATCATGACATGAAAAACCTTTAAAACATTTCAAATATACACCAACTTGAACACACACACACACACACACACACACACACACACACACTTAACCCCTTACTGTTAAGCACATATTTAAGGAAAGAAGAGCTTCAAAGTCAGTGACATTCTATGCAGAGCAGTGCTATAAGAGTTAGAAGTCTGCCTTCTTGCTTATTTAGGTGGTAAACTGGTATAAAGTGTTTGAAAAACTTCGAAGTTTTGCCAGATGAACATGATATCTGTAAAACATATTTTTGAGATAGAAGTTTGTTTCCTCCCTGCCATTTCCTTGCTTCAGGTGTGAGCACATTGATAATAACAAAGTGACTATGGTTGGACCAGTTACTAAAAGTCAGCTAAGAAGAGTTGGCACATACTCTTAAGATGCTCTGTCTCCCTTTTGCCATGGGGTAATATGAATTCTAATGTAAGAACTTCTAAACTGTTCTCCGAGAAGTGTGGTGGTCAATGCCATTTGACAAAAAATAATTTTTAGATCAATATTTCAAATCAGAAACCACAGATTCTGTCCACCTAGCTGAAAAGATGACAACACATAACAGGCTGGAAAGTAAACTCAGATAGTAATGACCTGAGATTGCTATGGACAAGCTAGTTCAGTAAGTTTCAGCATGATACTTTCTGTCACAGGACAAGTGAGATCTTTGACTACATGAATTTGAGCATCAGGATGTCTTTACCTGTCTGGTAAGATTGAAGCTACAATCCAAACTTTCTGCATGGATCTACATTTCAAGTGATGCTGAAAAGTGAAAGCCACAAATTGGGTTTTCAAGGTTGAGAAATACTTTATGCCAAGTGATTTCCCTCTTTTACTAAATAAAAGACGATTAAGCGTCAACGAGGGACAATACTAATAAACACTAAAATGCTTCTAAAACTAGATAGGCACTATCAGACCTGAAGGGCTACAGTTCATCCGGCTTTCAACTAGAAATAAGACTGAGTTTTAAAAATACAGGCAACTAGTCCTTTGATATCAATTTCCAAAAGAAAATGCATTCTAATTTTTGGTACCCTCAAACCAAGACTGGATGATTTTCC
The DNA here is from genome assembly GCA_032353885.1 of Nothura maculosa. Lineage (NCBI taxonomy): Eukaryota > Metazoa > Chordata > Aves > Tinamiformes > Tinamidae > Nothura > Nothura maculosa. The sequence goes on along the minus strand of JAUBOD010000208.1, from coordinate 6,651,847 downwards.
TGCAAGATAATTCAATTTCTGTACATCTTTATATTGTGTATGCTGAATGATGTGCTTATCTGAGTGCAACAAATTCACTGCCTCAATAAAGTGGCCAACAGGATGGTCTAATGGCACTTTCTGGTCTTACAATTGAAGAGTTAGGTGCAAGTGCAGAACTGCTTTACCCCACAGTTCAGAAACAATGATTGTCAATGTCTACAAGCAGATTCACAAGGCTGATGTAAATGTCTTGGATAACTTAATTCTTTTTCATACCCAAATTCTCTCCCTCTTTTAATTTTGTGATATCCAGTTCACTGCATCCAGTGAAGATATCCAGTTCACTGCATTTCATGTTGAACAACTCTTAAAAGAAGTTGGAACAGTCCAGAAGAATATTGATTCTCTCATCAAGGCAAGCTACATTAGCAATAGCATCTAAAAATCTTAGCCAGTAAAAGTAATTATACTAATTCTTCCCTCTTCCCCTCCAAGAAGACTAGAGATAAATCTAACAGTATTTATGGCTCCTAATCAAATGAAAACAGGAAAAACATAAAATGAAACAAAAAAACAGATTTGAAGGTTGAATTCATTCAGGCATAAACACATTGAGAATTCTGGTCTTTCTTATGTAATAAGAAAAAAAAATATTTTAGAATTTAGAATCAAAAGCAAATCATAAAACAATCCTATCTGCTTCAACTACAATAGTATAAATAGTTTCAACATACAATATTCTATTATTTAGTCACCAGCATTTGATCTTCAGTCATCTGCACATACACTCCATTTTAGTAGGTGCTGCAACTTCCATGCACACATCTTCCTGTACTCATATTCTCAAACACTTTTGTTAACATCTTACCCCACTCTGTTCCATCTCCTGAACTTCGGGCTTCTCCAGCTCCCTCACCATCTTCAGCTGTCACTAAAAAGTCAAATTCTTTCAAAGCTTCTTCAGTATCAGGGTCATCTGTAAGGTCTGCAGCTAAACCTTCATTACCAATCTGCAAACACATAAATATTTTTTTTCTGCAATTGAACCATGAAAATTTATCTAACAATATATCCTTCGGTTAGAAATAACACAGATTTCAGTGAGAGTTCAGTTGCAAGTGTCATCATGCTATTTTTTGCTCACCAGAATATACTATATGTAAACTGTCTGTAAACAGTTATTGTATGTACTGTATGTAAACAGTTATTTGACATGGAATCTCTTTTTCAGTACATCATTTAGCTGCTTCTCCATACAGGATTGATTCTACCTTCTCAAACTCAGAAAGGATGCAAACTGCCTGGCTTAAGACCGGCCATGAAAAAGGTTGAGCCTATTCAGAGATGCAGAAATGAAATCAAATATGCCTATCAGCAGGCAGCTAGGCAGAAAAATGATTTTTAAAGAGATTTCAGATTTGCATCTTACACAATATCAAAAATAATCCTTACTTTGTGTTTCTTATTTATCCGATGTTTTTCTTTTCCTTCTGCAATATCTTCTATCATGTCGCTCTCCTCTTCCTCATCACTGTCATCTGCATTTTCTAAGAAGTTAAATGTTTCAAGAACATCACCAGAATTCCTGTATAAAAGAAACATTAACTGTGAGTCAATGTTACTTGCTGTTGTGATTTTCAAAGATTAACCAGATGAAATACAACTGCTACCTAACTTAATAGTTCAAGCTCTTTAAAACATACAAAACACAAGAAATCGCTGTATGAAGAACAGTTTCTAAAGTTGCCTAATTCCTTTTGGTAAAAAGCACCGCTCAATAATATCTTGCCTTAAAATAACATTAAATAATTCAAGGGCATTGACATGGAACTCGCATCTTACTTCCCTCCCTGCTTTCCTGCTAAGGCTAGTAGTCAGTGTATTTAATTTCATAATGAGCCAGCCACACTGCAGGTTGTCAGAGACTCCAGATTTAAAACTGAATGTGAAATTAGTACTTAGCATAGATGAAGCAAAGCATATATTTTACTTTGTAAAGTAAAGCCTTACACCTTTCCTATTTCTTACCTTTTGATTTCCTGTCCCTTTTGTTTTGATGAAGGAGATTCACCTCCATTGAGGATCTGCTCCAAGTTCTTTGTTTCTACTGAACCATTTGGTTCTGAATTGGAGAGCCCAAGCAAAGACCTTACCCGCTGGGAGCGTACATCCAATATTGTATCTGTATAACCTACTTCCTGAAGATACCTGCATGGATTAGGAGAAAGGAAATGCATTTTAGAGAAATCTGTATTGTTAAAATGAATGCCATTATTACACCATTTACGGAAAAGACATCTCCACAAAACATCTACACATTCTATCTGTGCCTTGCTCTGGCCCTATTCAACCAAAAGCTTAAGCCGTGAGGCATCCAAAAGTTGAATCTTATTATTTAAAGTAAAGCTGAAAACTCCAGCAACCTGAATAATCAACAGCTATTTGCTTATCTCAGCTGCAGTTTCACAGAGTAAACACAGCCGCTAATAATCCAGGAAAAGGACTGAAGTACTCAGTGATGTTACTTACTGTCTTAGTAACTGTCTGCCTTGCTTCCAGGTCAATTGGCTATTTTGAGGTACTGTGGGAACCTCTGTGTCTTTGGTTTCTTCTGAAAGATATTGAGATGTTTATGCATTTATTAAGATATATATACATATACATATGCTTTAAACAAGACAACAATGAAACTGAGAACACATCTTAAAGCAAAAACAGCAGCTATTAGGGAACCTGCTCTCCAACAAATAAAGGTTTAAACTTGTTAAAATAGCTTGTTTTGACAAATTCACTTTCAGTAATAGTACGGTGGAGCAAAACATCAGTTGTTGCAAAACCATTTAAGGGATTATTACTGAGCCCAATGGCAGCTAAAAAAGAAGTGTAATACTGCTACACGTATCACAGAGTTTGTATTTATTAACTAATTCTTCCAACTCGTGCTCTTTTTTAGCAAACTTAATTTAAAACTAGGTATCATCTTTCCATTTAAAACTATTTACTGCAACCACTTTTGTATTAATGCTATTTATTTCTTCGTAAATTATTACACCACTTCAATTTATAACAAGCCTCATGCATGAGTGCTTAAGTTTTATCCTTCCTTCTCTCTCTCTCTCTGCTGAAGCACTTTCACACATTACAACACTGTGGTTCCTAGGGACTCCCATTTCAGGAGAAGTCACACGTAACTCCCTTGATTTATTCAAAAAAAAAAAAAAAAAAAAAATCTTCCATTAACAAGCCTGAAGGGTCAATTTCATAATGTGTTGCAAAGTTAGCTACATTCCAAAATAACATTAAGGAT
>JAUBOD010000208.1:6627858-6639315 GCA_032353885.1 Nothura maculosa | reverse complement strand
ATGGCTTTCACTACCACTATACTACCTCTGCTTAAGAAAATTCTGAAGAGAAGCAAACTGATAACTTCTGAGAGCCAGACTTAGGACTAGATTAATTTATCTTGCTGAAATCACCCCTAACATACTGAAACTGAACTACCAAAACATCCCTTGTCAGTCTCAGAATATCCACCACTGTCCTTGTATCTCCTTCTGCAAGTTCTCTCCTTCTTCATGCATGTGAATTTCTGCAAGCACTTTAACCTCATTAAAGACTCTATATCTAGAAAACTGATATTTGCCTTTAAACGTGACATATAAAGCACTAAGAACAGCGACAGATGAAACAGATCCAAGATTCAGTACTTTTCAGCTGGAAGTTGTAAACCGCCACAATAAATGATTTCTTTAATCAATCCACAGTTAACAGAAAGACTTGGAGGCATTTGGAGACATTACATCAGCTAAACGAAAAAAAAAAAAAGCTTACTTCAAGTTAGTTTAGCTTCAACTACAGTTCTACCCTCTGATGCTAAAGACAATACTGACATTAAGGAATGGATTAAACTTTTTATTGAGAAATTATTCCATTACAGTCAAACATCAAACGGAAAGCCATGACTCAGCTAATTAAATGGCCAAAGAAAATGTAAACAATAACATTTGCATACAACTGAAATAGTATTCCTTCCTACTCAGAAACAGGTCCTATCCTCTGAGGAGTCTGCATGCCGTGCTTGTTTCAATGCATTCATCTAGCAAATAAACTAAGCCCCAGATCTGAGGGTAGGCTCCTGAGTCGGAGGCAGGCACGTTTCTGATGAGAATTCAAGTTCTGCAAAGAAGCACAAGCTGTAGGTCTGAAACAAGCTCTCCTATTTAAGAATATTTTAAAACATGGCATCCTTTCTCAAAAATGTGCTTCCTGAACACTGTCATGTAAAATAAAGCTATGAATCCTACTTTTAGTTTCCTTTTCCTAACTTCAAGTCATTTCATATCAATCTTCTTGTTATTAATGCTTACAAAATACTAAAATTTTATATGTCAAGATAAATATGTTCACTTTCAATGGGAATACAGAAAAAAAGGGGCAAGATAGAAAAAAATAGTTGATGTGCATAGCTTTCTCTGACCATCTAGAGTTTGTCAATGCCAAAATTGAACAAAAGACACTTCCTGCAATCATCTGCAGTCAGTGCTTCCTGACCAGCACTGACCTCCTCACAGGTCTCTACAGTCACAATAACAGGAATATCAAAGCTCACCTTTGTCCAAAAAAGGATCTTCACTGCAACTCTCGCACACATTAGCAAACGAGGAGACAGAAGTGTATGCAAGTAACAAAGGCAAATCTCCCTGCCATAGTCACAGCACAGCTTGAAAGCACCTACCTAACATATTCAAGTTCCTTAACATGTCCATCCCCAACCTAGTACTTTTACTTTCTTAGCAGTTTTATGTAGTTGGATAAACTTTCACAAAATACTGGATGTAAATAAAAAGGCACCATCAATACCTTGTAATCTTACAGATTCAATATTGCACAGAGCAGCAAAAAAAACCCAAAAAACAAAAAAAAACCTCATCATTTTTCCAGACTAAAAAAAAAAAGTATATATTACTAGATTACCATTTAGTAAGAAGTTTTTCCACACTTCTTCCTTTTCTAAATTCTTTTAAACCATGGTATTTTCCAAACATCTATGCTGGAGGAAAAACAAAACCAATCCACCCCCCCACACTCACACAAACACCACCAATATCCGAAGCTGAACTCTTGCCAAGAGCACTCACTCTCAGTTCTCCAGCTCCACTATTAATAAGACTGAATCTTGTATTTTGAAATATATTGGACATTGCTCCACATGAAGTGTGTAAAGGAAGATTGTGCTCACGAGCTTTTCTATAATTCAGACAAACTAATGCAAACAGAACTCATGCACAAGTCTGGGGGTGGAACCAGAGTCCCAATACCAGGTTACACAAGCAACAGCAAAATACACAGTAATCAAAGATCAAATTGCATTTTAGCCACTTGAGAAATACTCCTGACAAACACAGCCAGGATAGCACACTACTGCAAGTATTTTGAGGTCATTTTGTATAAATATCAGTTCACTCAAAGTGTTCTCTATATCTGAAGTAATACTAAAATAGCCCTTATTAAGTTTTCAGTCATTTTCCAAATCTCTGAAGTATTTTCTGCCCAGGTCTGAACTCTAATATACACTTGCCTATGCCACAATAACTGAAGTGGAAATAAAGAGCTTCGCATGCTCCTATCCACTCTATATGCTGGCTCACAGATGGAAAGCTGCGGAAGACAAGTTAGTGGCTTCAGAATCGGGTGTAATTGTTCTAAACTGCAGCATGCAGAACTGAGTGCAACACACAGAAAGCCTAAGGAGGAATATAACAAAAGCTGCTAAATTCTTAGAAAAAGGTCTGGATTATTCTGGAAATCTTACCATACTGCAAGGCAAATACTCTGCTTTCAAACAGGAGATTTATTTCTAGATTGTCTAGGACAGCTGGAGAGACACACCCTGGTAGGGGTGTTTTGAACAAAAAATGCTTATGAGCAATGCAAAGAAATGCACATAAATTTAAAAACAAGAAGATCAATTAAAGTCATCTTAGGCCATATTTCATTCAGTTCACTTTGTACTGAACAAACAGGTTCAAGCAAAGCATCTTTTTTTGAAAAAACACTTCGTCTTTCTATAGTCTGCTTCCAGGGTCCAGTGCCATTTAAGTTTGATGCCTCAAGTTTGATGCAAAGAACAAAGAGTTAACAAAAATAATAAACTACAAAGTAGAAGCTAAATTTATTTTTAAAGCTTTTTATATATTTTTTTTTACTTCTGTGACTTCATGCAGCAAGGAGCTGTAATTTTTCATTGTATAAAATTTTCAGATGTTTTAAGTTTGCTGTGTAGTTTCTTTATTGGCTGCTATCCTACAAAAAAAAAAATCAAAGAGTTACTCTACTTCATTCATAAATCTGTTACTCTCCCTATTCCCCTCACAGGGATGGCTCTTTCTTCCAAGGTAGAGTCTTTGCCTACTGAATCATTCCCCACAACTAAAATAGCTTTCCACTTGAACTATAAAACATCTGAATATTTTTTAAAACCCAGGAAGGCATCTCAAGTCACCTCCCAGACTTTTCTCATGAGCCAATGAGATGAAATTCTAAACAAACTACTCTTGAAGATGTCATTTCTACCCCTGTTTTTATGCATTCCCTTCAAATTTTTAGCATTCCCTTCAAATTTTTAGCATTCTTCTCAAAAATACTACTGAAGAATGGAATATTATATCGCATTGCTGATCTTGCTAGTTCTGCACACATCACAAGACAAGAATCACTTCCCAATTTCTACATTTATAGCTTTGATTTATAAAGCCACGGACCATTCAGGGTTCTTATGAATTTAATAAAATTCTCAGAAGTTCTAGACTGTCCTTGCTAGCCCTAGTTCCAGAAGTCCTAGACTGCCCCTAGGCAGCAATCCTTGCCAAAAAAAAAAAAAAAAAAAAAAAAAGCTTCTAAAACTGACAAACCAAAGACATTACACATTTCTGTCCATTCCCCTCTATAAAGGCTCACACAAATTCTTTTAAGCAGATGGACATTTTTTGGCAAAAGATCTAGGCTAATAAAAAAGTTTTCTTACCACTAGAACTGCTATAACTAATTATACACTGTCAGTAAAACCAAAATACTGTAACTGATAAGATTAAAAATATCTATGTTGTCAACAGCACTATATTGATGCATTAATTGCATTGCATTTAAGTTACATTTTAAGTCACAGGGATAGTAATTAAGTACCACAGTTGAAGTCTCAACAGCCATTTAATAAAACTAAGAATATTAAATTATTATTTTGAGTAGTTTTAGCACAAGGCCATTTTTACTTTCAAAGACAACCTTTAGCAACAGACAGGGATTCATCAGCCCTCCAGAGTGAAACTGTACACTGTGTGGTAGGGCAAATATTTATAATCACTATAGACAGAGGAGAAAGAGGAAAAAAATCTCGATGTGGCAAACTGGTATGCTCACTAATGCAAGTTTCCTTTACAAAAGCAAAGCATACCAGTTAGTTAAGAATACAGAAGTGGAAAGTATAATTTTCAGCAAGCTGCACATAGTGACTTAGGAAAGTCCTAGAAGTTGACTCCATATAACTTGACAAGGACCACAGGACATTGTTGACACCATACTCAAGACTGACAGTAAGGACATGTAAGGTCATAATTTCAGCATGGTCCACAAGTAGGAGAGATTAATGCCAGAAGCCCCAAAATCCTGAAAACCACCTCAGAAAGCATCCTTGTAAATCCATGAAAGACATGTAAAAATCCACAAGTTAACTGAAACTGGAGGCATGCCCAAACCACTCAGCAACCAGGCAACAGAAACACTCCATTTATGTCACTTGCACGTATGTCACTAGCTTCTAGGTTGAGGTTCTCTTTGTCACTTCAGAGAGGGCCAATATAAGCCAAAAGCCAGGAATCCCACAAAAAAAAAAAAACAAAAAAAAAAACAAAAAAAAAAAACCCTCTTCCCGCTGCAGAGGGCAAGTGAAATCCTGGCATACAGAATTTTGTCTAATTTACAGAAGAGGAAAGAGCAATCCAAACTCATTTGAAATCCCTCTGAATGTCTAATCACAGGACAAGCATTTGTATTAAACTTTTCCAAACTTTTGTATGATCAGATTGCAACCCATTTCTAGATGCTGTACTAAAAAGCTAAGTCCTAATCCCTTTCAGGAAGCTTAGAAGGGTAAAAACAGAAGTCTCCTCAGGTGTAGGCTGACAAGAACGCATAAGGAAAATACACCAAGAAGCTGAACTAACTGAAAATGTCTGCAGAGGTGGAAAACAAAAGCTGCAAGTTTTGTAAATGTTTAATGAAACAGCTTTGTGATAATTTCCAGGACATTCCTTCCACCCATAGCTGGTATCACCATCGAAAACAAAAGAGTGATTCTTTACAGCTTACAAAACTGTTCTTCTGATGGAACATTTATGACTGCTAATCAACTGCAGGTCAGTAAATACCACTGCCCAAGAAGAGGAACTAGAAGGAAGCAAAAGCTATTAATGGATCCCAAGTACAAGTCCTGTAAGAAGCCATATAAATACATAAGAGAATGCAAGATTAAGGAGCTTTGCAGCATCCAAGTCAAAGGCAGTGCCGACAATGACAAATTCAAATACACTCGATTTTATGACGACAGCAATTACCTATGAAACACAATTACCTTAAGGGAGGATATCAGGTAGCTAGGGCCGGACGCTTAACAGTGGTGCTCAATGACAGGACAGGAGGCAACAGACACACACAGAAATGCAGGTTCTATCCGAATATGAGGGAAAACTTCTTGACTGTGAGGGTGACACTGACACAGCCTGCCCAGAGAGGCTGTTTAGTCTCATTCTCAGGACATATTCAAAACACACCTGGACACCATCTGTGCAATGCGCTCTAGATGACCTCACCTACGCAGTGAGGTTGGACTACATGTCCAAAAAAAACCTGGAATCTCAACCATTCTGTGATTCTGTAAAAACAAACAAGAAAACCCCCACCACATTTTTCCTCATAAAAAGCAAACACTTACAGTTTAACTGCCAACTGTTCTGAACAATTAAACACATCTGACTTGCTTCCGCTAATGAGTTAGCATGTTTATATATGTGAAATACAAGCAAATGCACACTGAAGATGTCTGCTGGTAAACCTAGCATCAAAACGGAAGACAGCAGTATTCATAGACTTGCAAGAGAGGTGAGATTGGAGGAACTTCGGGATCATCTGGTGCCAAGTGCCAAACTCAAGCATGTTGCCCAGCACTGGATCCTGTCAGAGACCTCATGAAAATACCTGCCAGCCTATGTTACTCACAGATGCATGAAATAAGCATGGAAGTGATGGCAACAAATCTTACAAACAACATGTCTATATTGTATAAACTGTGTTGTCCAAAACATGTTAAATAATTTGTGTTCCCCTAGCATATACTTTTAAGGCTGCGTCTACAAAGAAAACCTCACCAGTATAGTTATTTTGAACAACTCTTCTACATATTTTTTTCAAATAATCACTTAGGAAAGAAAAATTGTTACACATTGAATTATTTTAGCTAGTGTCGACAGATTTATTTGGAAGAGTATTCCAGGAAAAAAAATACAGCTGATCAAATATCCTCATGTGCAGATCATGTGGCTATCCAGCTATTTCCTATTCGGTTCATATACAGTAGGCAGGATTTGCCATATACACACAGGAAAACAGACCGTGGACCTCCAGTAAGAACCTGCTAAAGTTCTGCTAGAAGTCATCTGCCTCCAACTCAGGTGACTAAACAGCCTCCAAAAAGCCACAGTTGGGAATCCCTTGGTTATGTCCAATTTCCCTCCACACAAAATACATCCAAGTCTCAAATCAGTGTTCTAAATTGCAGAACTTCACAGAATCTGCACTCGTTTTCACCACTACTTAGATAAATTATTAATGAATGAAAGTTTCTATTTTAAAACCTTCTACATGTGCATCATACAGAAACTATATTCAACATAAAACAATAAAACAATCACATCAAATACTTGCATAATATAGTGTGTGAAGAAGTTTTATTTATTAGTGCAGAGAAGTACTCAGTATTTTCCACAGGAAGTACTGTAACAGCCTGCACGAACAGAAGTCAGCCATTTCAGATATTACTAGCAGACTTCAGGAATTTGCAAATATTCCCAAATAAGAATGCTGACCAGCTTTTTTGGTGCTGTCTAAATCCTGTCTGTTTTTAAAGAATGTCTTAGTAGCTAAGCTTCACTTCAGAATTAATACTGGGTTATGTCCATAAGGTGCTCTTAAATCTACAGTTTACTACTTATGCATATTTTTCAATGGCAATTTTCTAAGAAAAAAAAAATTTTCTAAAGAGGAATAATACATGACCAAAATACATCATGCATTCTACAACTATAACATGCACATTTTCTATCTGTAACTTTATACAATCTCTCACAATCCCTCTGGTATCAACTACTTCAATCAAATAGTATCAAAACAGCACTACTGTATTTCAAAAAAAACAAAACTATTTCAGACCTATTTTATTGGCTACGGAAATTTAAGAATGGCTATGCCTGGTCTGTGTGGTGCACAATAGTCTCCTACCACAGTGCCCTGCTTCTAACCACAACCAAAAAAGCAGATCCTTGGGTACACTACAGAAACCTGTAAATAGCTCTGTAACTACCAAAATCTTGTAGCTTCAAAGTGCCCTAAATCAGAGGCAGCATCTCTGAATTCAGAAGCCCTCATGAGACTTTTCATCATTAACTTTTCATCCATCAACTGCTCCAAACACTTTTGGCCCAACAAGTTTCTAGCATCTACAATATCCTCCCCACACAAAACTTCATTAAGCAATGATCATTCTACTGTCCTTACCACTTTCTTCACATCTGATTTATCAGCAGTACAATTATTTACTTGCTCCAAGCAAGGTGAAGTCTTTGCTATCAGAAGATGTGTTTCTCCAACTTCGAGAAATATTCCCCAAACTATTTCCCCTGCTCAAACCTGCAACAAACCAAAATACACAGCTACGCATTTCAGCAAGTGATCGTGGCTACTGCTACTGGACTGTTTATCTGCACTTTGAATACTGTCTCACCCAGCTCACTAGATCTGCATGTTTACATATATTACATATGTATCATTCATGTGAAGTCAACAATTTCTAAATTCTAATCATCTCTAATTGGACAGACCTTCAGGAAGATGCGCGCGCGCGCACACACACACACACACACACACACACACACACTTTGTTTTAAGCAAAAGAAATGGCCTAATACTGTCATGTAATTCTCTAGTATTCACTAGGTTTTCAAAATTCATAAGATAAGCTGCTTCCCCCTGCCCCACAAAAGAAGCTAGTAAAATCCGGATTTCTGCTGCTGTATCTTTCTTCTCCTCCCAACTCTGATGTACAGAACACAAAATGATAGACATCAAAGGTTCTCATAATGATATAGAATAACTAGGAAAAAAATATAAACACATATATTTGTAAAAGATAAATTAGGAACTGAATAAAACACTGAAGGTATTATTTGGTATGATGGAAAATGGACTAACAAGCTTATTAACTTATTACTCAGGTTCTCTAATGGGATGTATACTGTGTATCCTACAGCCATACATACACTATAGATTGTTTAGAGTACTTCTGTTTCTTAATTATTCTTCAAATTATTCTTCCTATTTAATGAAGCATTCAGATGTGGCACGTACTATTGGGTTTCTCTGCACATATTCCTGTATGATTTTAAAATAATCAGAGAGTATCTAACTTTATTTTTACTTATGAAGGTATGAAGAAAATGCATCATTTTATCATATAGTTGTGACCATGATTCTAGCAAAGCATATCAATCTGTTAAGTCCAAAAAGAACAATCTCATTGACTTTTCCAGGTACTAAATAAGTTGTCAGGTTTTTAATATTGGAGTCTTTCCTCCCCTATCCTCCTGCAACTCTTTCTGACACATCTTTATCTTCTTTCTCCAAGGGCTTGTATATGTGCACCTCCCAAAGTCTATCCCCATCCATATTTCTTTTATGAGATTACAGATCACTTGTCCCCAAAAGGAAACAATACTATCAAGTATGTAGCATGGAGTGACATGAGCTGCTATACCTCCTCTTCAGTGCAAAAACACCTTAACTAGCCCACTGGGACTGAATTTATCTCAGTATAACAGCTACCAATGTCAAGGTCATTTATGAACTGATCAAAATTACACTTGCAGTGACACATTATTTGTTAGTGAGAATCATTTTTCTTTCAGTTGACAGAAGAGAGAACAGATCCTGCCTATTACTCTGAAACATCTATACATGGAGTAGATTAGTTCCTTCACACAGAGCACTGAAAAAATGCTTTAAGAAAAAGGCACTGCGGCAGCCACTATTACAAACCATGAGAAGAAGATGCTATGCTTAAGCACTGCACTCTGATAATCAGCACGTCAGTACTCGACTCCACACACACAGGCTTGACATAATTAGGCTGCTTCACTTATGCACATGAGCACCTCAATACTTTGTAAAGACAGTGTAAAAGGTATTAACCTTTAACAGTCAGAGTCTTAAGAGTCTGAAATGAATGTGATCATTTAAGCCACCAGTCACCAGTACAGGACTGCTTCAGAACTTAAGGGTTGAGATAAACCACTATGAGTGTAGTCTAAGTAGCTTGTAAGTTAAAGTAATTATAAAAAATTGTCCCATACAAAGGTAAGGACAATTAAATAAAGCATTCAATATCATTATATAACCCAAACAAGAAAAATCTATTGCTACAAGACACTGTCCCACCTCCTCCAACACACAATGGACACTCTTACCAGAAGCTGGTAGTTCTGAGGTACTTTAAGTCTACAGAGGAGAAAAAAGAAAAAAAGAAAAGAGGAGAGCAGAGGAATAGAGGGAAGTAAATCATCCCCCAAAGTGATGCTAGTTTCATACTGTAAATAAAATGTCCTACTCTTCTGAAGAGTAACAACTGAAAACTCAATCTTCTAAACAGGTCAATCTAAAAATAAAAGAATAATAACAACAATTCACAAAGTACTGCTGTCATTTTTTTCCGCATACTTTTTGCAAATTTATTGAGTCATTTGCTAACTTATTGGGTTAACTCAGCTTGAAAGAAGCCTGTAATTACCAGCACTGAAAAAGAACATTTAGGGAGCTTACTGTAGTGTTGAAAGAAGGAAGAAATTACATGCAAGGATGAGAGTTACATCTAAGAAATCCAATTCTCATGGTACATACTTCCATATTAAATATCTGTTTCATGCTACTGAAGTATTCTCCTTTCAACCTAGGAAGCCTCAGTTCTCTGAAAACTCACACATCTACTTAGGACTACACTGATGCACAGCAGTTTCAAGAGGCAAAACTCTATAGTTTTTGGTCCAAAACATTAAGGTTTTACTAGTCACAAAACAAACTGTGACTTCACAACCTGAGGGAAGGAAAAAAAAAAAAAAAAAAAGAAAAAGAAAAAAGAAAAAAAGGCAGGCCTGTTGAACACATCTCTTCCAAATATATTGTCAAAATATTTCTGTAACAGTTACGCCACCATATGGGTTGACATTTCAAATCCAATAGCAATGCCCCCTACACTTCTATCCTGGGCTTCCCATGGTATAAAAAGAGACACTCTCATGGCCAGGCGCCGCGCGGCGCTACGGCTGCTGTGTCCCATGACGTGATGCACACATGAAGCCGAGCGAATCAACGCACACTGAGCCAGGGTCAGAACATCCAGAAATAACATGCAAGTGAAACAGTATGACCATGGATGACAAACAATTACAGGCAAAGGCAGAAGACTTGGCAAGAACACATCATAGTATCTAGAGGCCAAATGAGTTCATAGCAGTGCTCTCCTGTCAGATACAGCTTTCAAGGCCCAGCCATCAAGCTCTGCATTTAGAGCTTAGAATGAGGCACTTCATCGTAAAAATAACATTCATATACATAAATATTTTCAGATGATTTTTTTTGCTAGCGAATAGCCAATAGGTAAATTGGTTATAATCACAGTACCATACTGCTGAGGAAACTAGAGAAACAGCCAACTGTTCTCTACTGAAAAATCCCACCAGTATGCACCAAATTGATTTGGGAAACAACTGTGTCACAATTCTTAAAATAGCTGGACAGTAAGCAAAATACATATGAAGTCTTTTTATTTGTTCTCTTTCTGGGGGAGTCTTTCTTAATTACATCTATTCAAAAAAAAAAAAAGTGCAAAGCATATGCTTAATATAGAGTTGAGAAGTCCTGGAACAATGGCCCAGGCTCACGTACAGTTCCCAGACCTGAAATCTCAAAGTACACAACATGACAAAAGTTGGCTGCTGTTGCAACACACTATTAAAGACTCTAATTACATTGCAATTTGACAGAATGTTGCTTCAACACAGCAAACATTCACTCAACACATAAATCACAAACAGAAAAAAAAATCCTTGCACGCAGCAGTTTGTTGACTATCATTGTCTATGGTTTTCTCCTATAGAAAAGATAATGACTCATTCATTCTTACAGAGATAACTCAAGAAGAGGTTTCGTAAATGGCATGTAACTATGTGGAGGTTTGCCCAGGGTTTTATTCATGTGTGCAAACGAGATGCGGGGGGTACCCTTGCTGGTGCTCAAGGCGGATGCAGCCCGGCCGTGGTCTCTGTGGGTCAGCCCTCCCCTGTGCAAGCAGCAGGCGCTTCTCCCTGCGGGGCTGCCCGGTTCCCGCCCGCGGCGCAGCGGCCGCCCGGCTGCGCGCAGGGAAGCGCGGCCTGTGCTCCAGACCCGCGAGCCCCCTCAGGCGACACCTCCCCGGGCCCCTCTGCCGGCGCTCGGCCTCTCCG
>JAUBOD010000208.1:6606922-6626661 GCA_032353885.1 Nothura maculosa | reverse complement strand
CCAGCTCACCACCTCCGCCAGGTCCTTCGGCGGCGCAGCCGCGACGGGCGCGCCCCTCCAGCCGACGGGCGCCGCCTGCGCCTGCGGGCCGCCCCGGCTAAGATGGTGGCCGCGCGGGAGGGAGGGAAGGGGGGGCGGTTGGGCGGCCGTGCGGGGAGCGCCGCGACCGTTGAAGTCCGTTGAGCGGCAGCGGGACTGCGGTGGGAGGCTGCGAGAGGGACGGTTTGGGTCACGTTGGGCAGCAGTGTTGTGCAGCGCCGTGGAGTGCTGGAGCTTAGGAAGAGTTTGGTGAAGTTTGTAGGGATGCTCCCAGCTCGGCCGTGTGCTCTGCTCCCTGTTGCCGTTGCACACGAAGCAAAGCCGGGCGTGCTGGGCCCAAAACGGTGGTTCTGTTCTCCGGGCAGGTGCTGTCCACGGCCGAGGCCCCGTGAGTGTGAGGAGCGGGTGTGAGCACCCGCGCTGCTCGCGTGCTGGGGAGAGAAGGAGGCGTCGAAGGAGGCGCCATGTAGAGCAGCGGCCAGGTAGGGCTGGGGAAGTGTCCTGACCATCCTTTGCGCAATGCTTTTTTCTGTGTCCCTTGGTGGAACGGTGAAGTTCATGTTTTCTTTCCCCCTTTTCTCCTGGTATTTTCTACATGAGAGAGATTTTTTTTTTCCTAGGGCGCTGCTGGATTGTTTCACCTCGTTGGTTTTATCTGTGGAGATGATTGTCCCATTTATTACTGTAGTATGGATAAGGTTGAATTATCTCAGTTACAAATTATTGCTCTGAAATGAACCACTTCTAAGTTATCATCTCCTATTTAAAATGACTTACTAGTCACCCATTTTAAGTAAAATGGATTTTTTTTTTGCCTCTCACAAATGTCTGCATACTGTACTCATTCAGTAAGAACATGGATAGTTTCCTAAACAAAGTTCATTCCAGATGGATCTGAAATGTATTAATTACTGAAAAATAAATACAACTTGGCTCATTAAGAACTGGTGTTTCTCTACTAATCCCTCCTTGTTTACATTTTGCAAATTCACTTGTTTTATCCATTTGAATCCCTCTTCTCCACTGAATCATTTCCTACTAAAACTTAATCCAGCAATCTTCCTGATTCCACGCAGATTCATCTATCTAAATCCAACTTCTTTCCACATCAGCAGATCTTTTTCATTGCCCATGGACAGTACTGAATCATTACTAAAAATGAACACTTACCACTCAACTAATCTAACCGTTTTTTTTAGTTGCAATCTTAAGACATCCCCTCTTCTCGAGTATACAGGAGTTACAGCAGTTTCATTGTTACTATATTCGGCCTAGATTTTGACAACTAAGCAGCAAAGGAAAACTTTTTTACTCCTTCCTTCCTCCTCAACTTCCCTAGGTTGCTTTTTAAAATACTAGGTCCTGGAGTTGGACACAATGATTTTTTTTAAAGCAACATAGACAAAGTGCCTCATCATTAGATGTTTTGTATGGTGGCAAGATCTGCCATACAAAAGCAAGTACAATTACTGATAACAACAAGCACAGAGAGTGTTACTTTTTAAAGTTCTGTACTGGGTCAGAACAAAAATAAGGATAAGGCTGTTGGTTACATGAGCTGTTTTCATTTTTTACTTACCTTTCCATAGTAAGTATGTAGACATGTAGTTTAATAGACTGACATAAATGACAAAAAATACTTGTTTTCATGCTGTCAGATGCTAGTTCCTCTACCAGTTAGACATTTTCCTCTCTTTTCTGTTTCCAGTTTAGGTGGTTTTACTTCTACAATAGACAGAAGGCTAATTTGAATGACAGCTGTAATCTCAATGAGATGTAAAATGAGCTGTAAGCTCAATTACCAGCTTGTAATTCTCAAATTCAGGTTTTTGAGTTTTGTTTGTGTTTGTTAATTATGTAGCAGAGAATATTTGAATACTGGTAAAATCTTTGAGGAAAATAAGCTATTGTCCAGTGTTTGTATCTATTGGAGGAGAGCTTACCATTATGTTCTACTGAGTTTTCTGCATACAGATTTGCATGGTTGGCCATGCTGCAGGTTTTAGACCGTTTCTTATGCACAGAACAGGTACTGCAGGCTCTGCCTCTCCACGAGGTCTCAACTACTGTCTTTCCAGATACTGGTTTAGGGCGTGACTCACAAATAGGGACAATTCTCATTGAGGTGTCTCCTGTGGTTACTGCTGCCTACAGAGCTGGCACGTCCTGAAAGCCATTCCCAAAGCATCAGCTTCTTGTTCTGCAGTAAACCAAACAGGTTTATATTTGTCTTGGATAAAAAGCTGTTTAGGTAAATGTTTCACAAACAGCTTAGCTATCTGTGCAGGCAGGGAGGATGTGCCTGCTTGGAGGCAGTAAAATCAAGCATCCAATCTCTCCATGAGCCGAGGTCCTTCATCTCCAGTCTGTCTGTTGGTTTAGAATGAGTTAAAGCCATTGTATTGTAATTCCTCAAGGATTACATAGTCTATATGTCAATCTACAAGGTGAGTCACACAAGCCAATCACGATACCAGTCTTTCTCACAGATGATTATCTGCAGGAGCTACTTTAAAGAGGGTACCACACCACACAGTGTGACAAGATATATTTAAATTACAGTAGTTACCTTGTAATAGATGTGTATGTGCAATTATGCTGACAGAGCAGATTTCCTGCAAAGGAAATACAGAGAGAGCCATTCATTCAGGAAGATAAAAATGTCTTTAAATTGCAAACTTTCTTTCAAATCAAATTATGTCTTTTAAGCTGACACCCTGTTCTCTACATGATATACATATATATGTGTGTGTGTCTTTTTTTTTTCTGAGGCTTTTGAGTTTTGCTTCTCGGGAGTTCATTTTGTCATATAGATTTGTAGGTGCTCCATAGATAAGGGAATAATGCTGTAGGCTATTCTGGACAACATTTCTAATGCATGGCTGCCTACAATAGGGAGAGCTGGGCTTGACAGTCCATCAGGATCTGGGTAGTCCCTTCCAGTCCTCTGTTCCTAAGCCCATTTGCGATGCAGATAGTTGTCCAGTGACCTGGAAGGAGAATGCCTATTCATTTCTGCCAAACAGCCTTCAGATAGTAATGTTTTTTACTACTAAAATGAACAAAATAATGGCAGAGATATGAAAGACTTGCATCTTGCACCAGTTCCCATGAACCATTTAATTCTGAATGCTTTAAACCAGTAATTCGTGTTGCATTTGGGTGCATATGCATGTACATGTGCAGGTACGTGCGGGACAGAAAAGTACGTGGGGATCACATAGGAAAAGGAGCTGTCTTCATAAACAGACTGGCTATCGATTGTAAAGGGGGACTTCTAAAGCACAGAGCTTGGCCCAGGAGTGGGAGATAGGTTTTTGGTTTAGCTACACATCATACATCTCTACATTTTATATACGGAACATTCATTTTAATACATTCTGTTTGTAAGCAAAGATGAAAGGGGGAGAAATAAGCTTTGTTGGTAGGAACAAAGCTCTACTTTGGTCTACTTTGTGCAAGCATAGGCTTTTGTTCCTACAGGATAATTTTTCAAAATTATTTTTAAAGGAAGTTAAAATCTTAAGATACTTTTATTTTTAACACTGGAGTACTTCTCAAAGGCAGCTTCTAAAACTAGGTTTGCATGCTTTTTGAAATCCTTTTCTCTTTTAATTTGTGCATGCAAATCAGAGAATTTATTCCAGTGACTAGATGTTCTCTAGTGGTCCCTTCCAACCTCAGTGGTTCTGTGATATCTGCGCACATAGCTGTGTGCTTGTGCTGCTGTTTGTGTGAGCAGTGTAATTTTGGATTCTATTTGTCTTTTGGTGTACCTTTTTGGTAGGAAAATGGAAAATACTTGCATCAGTGATTAGTGATACCAGCAGATGTCTCTATTTTGTACATTAATCACTTGTTCTGATATAAATGAGAGCAAAATTACAGATTAGCCATTCCAGTTCTACGGTGGCTTTACTTTGACTACAGCTGAGTGTTTTTTGTTTGTTTGTTTTATACTCATGCTAGTAAGAGAATTTTCAAGGATTAAAAAGGAATTCTGGTCTGTAATACTTTGATGTGTAAAACAATCCAGGGCATTCAAAAGAATACATACAGATAAAACAGTCATAACATTAGGAAAGGACTAAGCATGTAGAAAGATTAAGTTAGTAAAAGAATAATTGGGATTAGGGGCCAATTGTGCACATGAATCAATTCTTCATCTGTTTCTCTGTGAAATGTCTCAAAGCGCAGCAACTCTATTAGTGCTGCTGGGATGATTTTACCCTAGTCCTCCTTTTCTCTTGAATATCCTCCAACAAGAATATCTTCTGACATGATATGCCTCAGGCTTTTACTACTCTAAGAGGGAATTATGTAACTTGGATGCTTTCTGAGAACAGCACTTGAGTTATGCTCCCGAGTCCCACACATGACTATATTATTAAATTAGCTTAGAAACAAATTGCTCAAAACAAAGGACTATTAGTCTGTATATCAGCAGTACGAAACACAAAGATAATGGAGATACCTAAGAAATGAATATTGTATGCCTATCTTATTATCTTTGATTCTTACTATCCTTGTCACTTGCAGTTGGGAGGAACAACATGCTCTTGGTCTCTTAGCTTACTAATTTTTCGTTAAAAATAACAGGCGTCGTTTCTTAACTCTTTTTTCAGACCATAGCCATTTTCTGGGACCTCTTAGGGTTTAGGTTTCTTTTGCTCCCAAGGTTGGTCTAAGGGAAGAGTGCCTTATTCTGGCTGGAAGAATCGCTCGTTCCTGTCACTGCTTTTGGAAGCTTTGCAGCCCAAACTGACCTGTTCATCTCACTGTTCTGCCTTTTGCTCTTTATTCCTCAAAATAGTAAGACATTTCTTCTTATTGCAACTCTGTAGCTTCAAGCAGAAGTACCAAATAGAACAGGAAAAAATAGCTGCGCCTAAAATGCAGAAAAGATGATGAAGATTCCTATTTCCTCGTAACTGTAGTGCAAGCTGCCATCAGACAGTGAAGATCACTTGACAAATATCACCTGGGTCCTTTTTTTCTCTCCTAATTGTTAGGTGATTATTGTCAGGGAAGCAGCCTGCTGCTCCTGCAGTCCACAAGTTGTGTTCCCCACAACACCTATTTTTTCAGCAGCATTTACCTGCATTTGTGACTGTTCTGCCTGGGTGAAACAACAACCATACATGTGTATCCTGAGCATAATGAGACCTTGCAGTGTTTGCAGCAGCTGAGGCTGTCCTTATTCCAAACAGGTTATGGAGGAATTGGTACTGATTGCCCCTTGGGACTCTCTTTCGCTAGAGGTGCCCCACAGGCTAGAGCAGATTAAAGAGGAATGAACAGAATAACAGTAAGTTTTCCTACAGGTGCAGTATAATGTGAGAGGAGAGTTCTTCCTGTGAGGTGATAAATGCAGGTAGTTGCGTTCCGTTGGAGGACTTGAGCAGATGCAGTGGAGAAAATACATACTCACCCTCTGCCCATTCAGACACAGTGTTATCTGTTTTGAAGAGCTGCATTTCCTCCCAGGATGCTTTTCTGAAATAAGTCTGTGAGTGTTTTTGTGATTTGTGGCGTGATTTCTCCCCGCCCAGATCTATTTTTGAACTGCTCAGATCATATGGTACTTACTCAAGGATAAGAAATGCCCCAGTGGTATCTTGTGCTTATTCTTACAGGAGGTATATTTAGCAAAAGCCCTCGCATTAGTATTTTGTCACCACTTCAGATCCTAAAGTTCCGATTTTGATATGGCTTCAGGTATAATATTAGCAATACTTCTGAGGCTGTAAATAAAGTTATTTATAAAGCATCAGACTTCATTTAGTTAAGAAATGAATTCTAACTATCAGGTCTAATTATCCACAATAAGTGCGGTTGGAATAGAAATATAAACTTATTTGTATATGGAATAAATCACCATATACTGAGAATGTGATCAATTTTTTTCTTCTTTGTAGTGTGAGGCAGCACCTGTGCAGCTTGCCTAGTTATAAAAAGTAAGTGTATGTTTAAGTATGTGTGAAGTTGCTGACGCAGAGGCCAACTCTGTTCTTTGTATGTTTTCCCTTGATGCAGAAAGGCATTTTCTGCATTTAGATATGTGAACTCTACCGGACTGTTGTGTGAATTACTGGCATGTCGTCCTCAGTCTTTACTTTCTACCAGGAGCTGTCAGATCATAGGGGTAGAATTTGTATTAGGCCTTGGTAAAGCACCGGCCAGGAACAAGCCTTTGGGGTCTGAATAGAGAAGTGGATTTGCAGTAGTTGCTGTATTTCCAGTGTGTAAACCTCAAGAGCATATGGGCCAATAAGTCTCTGATCCAAATGGAGACACAGATGGAAAACATTATGGTGACTGGTTTCTGACATTAAAGAAAATAACTCAGGACTTTTATTAAAAAAAAAAAAGTTCTGCAGTGCAGTTTAAGCTTTTTTTATACTTTTCAAAACATGAAAGATTTCAGTTATTTGTTTCACATGTTCTGATATATATGTGCACTCCTTTCAATAGCCTTTTCCCTCATATACTGTGTATAACATAGTTATATTTTACAGTTATGTTCAAATATTAATGTAGCCTGAAATTAGGTAGTTTTGAGCAACTAAAATGAACAGATTTCTCATTAGCTAAGAACCACACATAGTTTTCATCAAATGCAGAACCTATCTGTATGTTTGCTATAGGAAAGTAGACTGCCAAAACCAGGTTTTGGTCAGCCCGAGAGAAGAAAAACTGACAAATTGTGCTTTTTTTGAGCAAATGCCTGCTGTGTTAATCTTAGGTTTTGGTATTGGGCGAATTGCTAATAAGTTGTACCCAAACTGGTCAGCCCTCGAGAGGAAAATTGTGAGTAGATTTATGATTTTGAAGAAGAAATTGTTAGCTGCACCCCCATCACTGCATTCTAAATAGAAATGAAATTATTTGATAATGTGCCAGATAAATTATTGTGTTGATTGTGATTGTATGAAAAAAGAGTTTTCCCAATTGAATATGTGCAGAAAGACCAGAGTTGTGTTTCTGTATTTTAGGTTCTAGCAGTATGCTCAGTCTATAAGTCAACAGGAATTTGTGCTGGTGGCTTTTATGAGATCTTTTCTCTCTCTCCCCACAGAAATACTTTCACTTACAGCACCCTATATTCAAGGCTACTGCTGAGGTTAACAAAAAAAATAAAATGATAAAATTTTTTCTTATGGTAAACAAACAAGGTCAGACAAGACTCTCTAGATACTATGAGCACATGGAAATTCATAAGCGGACCATGCTGGAAGCTGAAGTAATCAAACACTGTCTCTCCCGTTCAAAAGATCAGGTAAATTTTTTGATTTTTTGGATTTTTTTTTATCTCTAGCCATGTTATCTTAAAACAAATTGTAAAATATTAGCGTCTCACACCTTCTGTGTAAATAATTCTGAAAAGCAAGCATGTGAGCCTCATTGCTGATCATTACTTCCTTGAAGTACCCATGAAGAAAAAAAGCTGTTTTTCTAGATTATATATTCCCTCAGAGGATCTGTTACTCTGTGGTGAATAAATATGTTTTTCTGGGGTTTATAGTCATCTGTTTCTTCAAAGGAACCCAGAAGTCCAGGGAGAATTTCTTTTACCCTGTTACTACTTATCTAGCACTGATCTATAGATAGATGTTATTACTGCTTTGCCAGGAAGTAACATATAGAATGGGCAGCTCTGAGTTCTCAGATCATTAAATTCTGATCTATATTTTTTATTACTATTATCAATGTGATTTCTAAGCTTTCTTTTAGGCATTTTATTTTAAATGGAAAGTTCATATTTAATGCAAGAAAGTCAGAAAATGCAGAAGTTGAAAATTTTCTTTAAGGAAAGTTAAGTTTTCATAGCCATGTATTTGGCTCTTTAAGAAGAGTACCAAACTCAGCAGAATTGTCAAGCACATTGGTTTGCAGCTGAAGAGAAATCTCTGACTTGGAATCCGAGTGGGGTTTTGGGGTTTGTTTTGCTGAAGTCAGCTTCTTTATTTTTCATTAACTATGTGTGTCCTTGAGCAGTAGTCATCACATATTTTACGCTAGAAAACCTCAGTAAAAATACCATTTCCTACCCAGTACTTGGGGTCACAGAATTAACACTGGCTAAAGCTGTTAACCTCCCCAGTTCTGCTGGCAAGAGCTTCTTTAAGCAGAGACTTTCCTGGAAGAGGTGCCAGTGCCTCCCATTTCAGGAGCTGTAGGAAAAGCTGCTTTTAGAAAGGGTGCTTAAAAAGCAGTGGGTAACAGCACCATCTACTGGCTTCTCTCCAGTGGTGAAATACATACAGGGTTTCCTCCTGGGTCTGCAAGTCCAATACTCTAATATTTACTAAGAAAGTCTCTTTTTCTTTTAATCTGAAAATGAGGTTTAGGTTGTCTCTTGGAAGTGTTGCCATTTGAAGATATAAGTGAAACGCTTGCATTATAGCCCTGCACAAGTTACTGTAGCTCTGTACTGTCCTCAGTCTTTGCATATGAGAAGGGTTTTAAGATGAGCAGATGAGAAGCCCTTGTAATAGGTAAATAAGCTGCTAGATTTCCTTCAGGATTGTGATTTGGGGGTGTCTTAGGTAACTCATTGCTCTTTGTAGCCTTACAATGTAAATGAAAGTTTCAGCTCTTTGGGTATTATGTATATTATAATTCTGCATTATACTTACATGGAAAATACTATGTTAGACTATTTTTGTTTCTGCCTAGTGCTCTTTCATTGAGTATAAGGACTTTAAACTGGTCTACAGACAGTATGCAGCCCTTTTCGTAGTTGTTGGAATCAATGAGACAGAGGTAAGAAATTGTATAAACTCTTGAAATGTAAGTGTGTAATGTAAATATGTAAATGTAAATGTAAGTTCTTGACTTGCAGTCTTGACTTGTAGTCAAGAACTTGGTCTTCCCACTATGGAATTTTGCAAAATTATGCAGTAAGGGAATTTCAAGCAGTTATTGCAAAATTATTTTAATTCCTATTAAATAAAAAGAAGTGTAAAAGAAAATGTAGTACATTTGAGTTCCTTCTGTTGAAGCCGCCTGAACTCTGATCACAAGATAGTCTCCACAAGCCTTATGCTGATGCTGCTTTCTGAGGTTGTGTTTGGCTAATGGAGCTTCTCAGCACATGCAAGCACTACAGGCAGGTCAATTGTCTCCTAACTACTCATTGCTCTTTAGCTCATTGGGCAAAGAAGGAATTCCCAGACTGTCAGCTGCAAAGATGACGTTTCTGTGTTTTTCTGACCAAAAATTGGCCAGTGCTGCTGTTGCATTTCTTCATGCGGCACCTGCCGGGCTTCAGTGTTTACACTGGGTCTCAGAAATGTAGAGTTTACCACTGCTGGCCATAATGGGGCTGTGTGGAAGGTAACGGGGACTCTCACAGTATCTTCAGGTCAGAGTTATAATGACAGGCAATTCAGAGCAAATTCTTCTGGCCTTGGTGCTCCATGCACAAACACTGTCTCTGCGCCGCGGCTGCAGTTCCCAGTGGGGCTCTCCTGCAGCTGGCAGGTGCCACTGCAGCATGGGCAGGCATAGCCTAGGTAGGTATCCTTATCTAGCTCTATATCTATCTATCTGTCTATCTAAAGCTAGCACTGCTGATGGCAGAAGGGATGCAGGGCACTGGCAGGAGGCCAGCTGGGCTTCCAGGGAGCCTGCAGTGTTTGCCCATGTTGCTGGCCTGTCCTGAGGCTTGTGCTCCGGAGCACTCTGCTCCTGGTGCCTCTGCTATGAGGCTGCACCTCCTGTCGCAACGAGTTTGTGCATTTTGCTGTAGGACTTGGTATTATTTTCTAATTTACATACATCACAGATTCAGATAATGCAAATAATACTATCCTATATTCTTCCCTTTCATTTAATATTCCCTTTTTTAATTTAATTTCAGAATGAGATGGCGGTATATGAGCTAATTCATAACTTTGTGGAAGTTTTGGACAAATATTTCAGCAGAGTGGTGAGTGAGACATTTCTTCTATTACAGAACATTTCTTCTCTTTCCAAGTGGTGGTTGCTTCAGGGAATGAATCAAGAGGATTTTTTAAAAAAATATTTATGCAAGATTTTGCATTCATGCCAATCACTCAGGCTGAACAAGTTTAGAAAGCTGGAGCAAATGAAACTGCAGCAACTAATCGCTGCTGGTGCTTCCCAAATTATTGTTGTATTTTTTTTGTATGTCTAAACACAAGATGAGTCATATCTTGACTGTGTAATCCATATCCTGATAATTCTTAAAAATTTTCTGAATTCATCATGAGAGAGATTTTGCTAGTACTCATAAAAGTTGGGATTTATAATGAGGAGAACTGAAAAAGGGAGTGGTTAAAGAGATCTCATACCATTCCATGATGCTATTTTTAATGGCACATAATACACAATAAATAGCAGAACACTGAATAACGGGGCTATAATTCTAGTGGTAGAAACCACAGACCAAGAAAGTATTAGGTCTCTGCTGTTCTGGATAAATGATTAAGCTTTTCAGAATTTTAGTAGAATCCTAAATGATGATAACAACAGAAACAAAACTGTGGGAAGGAAAAGAACATCTATCCTGCTCCAGAGGGACATTTTGTCATCTCTATATTTTTAGTTTCATGAGTTTTAAACATTCTCACATGAACTATTTGTATCTAATTGAGTTTACAGAGCTTGAATTCAGATATCAAAACAAACATTCACAGAATTAGAGCAAATTTTCAAAGTTGCCTGTGAGGTTTAATTATGAGTCCTCTTCATTTTCATCATAGCTATCCATAAAGAACTCTGGCTAAAAATGCGTAGTCCACCCTTTCAACTTCCCTTTAATATTAAGTAAAGTTGAATTAACCAGGCTCTTGAAGTGTATTTTTTTTGAAACATAAAAGCTTTTTAATTGGAGGATAGCCAAGATTGGGCAGTTGGATGGGCATTAGAGGCCTGTAGATGAGAACCACCTGTATAGAGCATTTTTAGAGTATAGCGGCATCAGTTATTTTCTGAGTGGAAACTCTTCCCATTAGGAAGGAAACTCTTTCCCTAGAAATCTGGAGTTAGGCTTTAAATAGAATCGATAGAGGCAAAAGTCCTAAATTCCTTCAGCAGCAGATAAAGCCTGTGGGAACCAGGATCTGTCTTTAAGCAGAGATTAGGAAAGCTCCACCCTGACCGTGCAGGATCTTAATCACTGAGGCTGTGATTAGTCGTTTCCAAATTTAGATCCTCAGCTGAGGCACCTAAGCTGGAAGCCTGGTCATCTGCTGCTCCCCTTGCGGTCAGCGGGGACGGATGAGGATCTCTAGCGAGTGAGTCACGTCCCAAGTGCTTGGAGGCAGCTCTTGGAGACACTCCCCTCTCCTCTCTGCCCTGGAGACCAGGCAGGTGCCTCCGCCCGACACTCCGGTTGTGCAGCTGAAACCTGGCGCGGATCCAGGCCAGGGATAGAAGGGAAGTGACGCCGATGGAAACTGTTGCTTGGGCTAGAGAGAAGTGGAAAAGTGGGAGGGCACCAAGGCTGCCCCAGCCTGTCCTCTCCTCATGTACCCTGCCCCGGCTCCCTCAGCCACGGGCATGGCTGCAGAGGTGTTTGAGGGTGAATAGAGGCTTGAAGGTTTTGCCCTGAAAGGATATGCAGCAAAATACTCTAGCAGTAATAAATTGTAAAGTTGGCATCAAGAGCCTGTTGTTGTAGGTGGCACATGTGGCAGGAGCTGCGTGGTTAGCAGTGCTGCTTAGCCTGCTTCTCTGCTGCACATTGAGGCAGCACTGCACGTGTTGCAAAGGTCCCTAGTGTCTCATCTCCGGGTAGTTTTCTTGGTGAAAGTCTCAGCACGTTGTCTCTTGTTACAAAGGCAGGTGACCCAAAGGCAAAGGAGGCTCAGAGCTTAGAACACAGATCTGTGCAGTCCCACACTGAAAACTGGATAGCCCTGAAATTTTGCATCTGTATTTTGAGGACTTTGTCCTCTAAAGGAAGTCGTGTGTCATGTTTAATGACATGAAATTACAATGTTAAATGACAACATTTAATGAGATGACAGATCAAGCTGTGACTAATGGTTGACTGTTTCTTTTTCTTTCAGAGTGAATTAGATGTATCCTTTCCAATATCAGAAATTTGTCTATGATGTACCAGTCCATAATGTCTTCATCATGCTTATTGCTCTGAGGATAGACCAGGCAGAGTTACAGTTTCACAAATTTTGCACCTGAAGTAAGTTGCAATATTTTGGCACCCGTTAGAAAATGTGGCTAAAATTCATGAGGGCCTCCTGCCTAAATCTTCAGCCATTAAGATTGACCTGGGCAGGCAGAATGCACTTTCAGGCAACAATGTCACACCAACAGCTAGACATGAAGAGTTATATTTATGGGGACCTTTCAGGCTCAAATGAGGATTATTTTTCTTTAAATTTACAGTACACATTATAAATTTAGAATGCACATTGAAATAAATTACAATGATAAGTAGACATTATAGCTGTGTCATAATCCAAGTAATAGAGCAGAAGGATCATTGCAAGATTAAGTTTTCACTTGCTTTACGAAAGTTTACTGGGTTTTACTTATTTATGTCAGAAAACAGAAAAGAGAAGCTCAGGAGGAGGAAACTTGGGAAAACAGCCATTGCAACAGATGTATCCATTTTTTTGAAGACTTTAGCTGCCTAATCCTAGTCCTTCAATCATCTTCCTCCTTAGTTCTTACATCCCAGATTTCCCCTGGGTTGTAGTTTTTGGTTGTAGTTCAGCAATCCTCATGACTAGAAATGTGGCTGCTTATATGAGGTACTGCTGGTACAAAGGCTTTTGGTAATATGTGTGAAATACAGTTGTTAGTCTGGAAGCAAATGCTTAGAATTAATTCTAATTACCATATTTAAGAATTAATAATGGCTGTTCAGATTCGTATTTATTTTTGACAACTCCTTGAATAGGAGGAATAAGCCCAGAGAAACAATATAGGATCTGGACCAAAGTGTCTTAAGCAGCTGTTAATGCAGTGAGAAGAATAATCCCTCAATATGCCTTTCATAAAGGATAACAGACCATCCCCACCTGGGATTAACCCACTTCCTTTGCCAAGCAGGCTTAGTTGCCTCTTACATTGGGTGTAATTAGCTCGTGGGCATAATAGCTGGGGCAGGACGTGCAGACTCAGGGCTGTAGCAGCAAATACCCAGCCTTGTGTATAGGCTCTTTGTATGGGGAGTGTCTGGCTGGAGATTGCCTTCACTTCCTGGCTCTGTGCTACTCATTCCGTGTCGAGATCCACATCAAGTTCCTTTTAAAAGTGCCAGCAGCTATTTTTGTCCTGAAAATAATGTTTACTAATATGAAAATTGCAGTAAGACTCTATGTGAGATCCAGAACATAGAGGATAGAGCATGATCAGGTCAGAGCTCTCCACCCGCTCAGCACAGCCCGCTGTCAGGCCTGAGCGCGGTGCTGAGGCATTGCAGGAACGAAGGCCGCTTGCCCACTGCTCCGGAAAACATTCCCAGCCCCGCTGCAGCTGCCTGGGAACGTGGGGCTCGGGCTGCAGTCCCAGCCCCTTCCTTCCTTGGGCTGCGGCAGCTGCCCCGAGCCTGGAGGCAGCTGTCCCTGCACAGGAGCTGCAGCCCGGCTGGCAGGAAGCCTGTCCGGCTGCTTCCCGCACCGCGTGCACGGATAAGGGGGGGATGGTGTGTGATCCCAGCAGCTCCCACAGCGTGTGAGGGTGAGGAGGGGTGTGTGTGCCCAGGAATGCGGGGTTGGCATCCCACCCAGTCCAGCATAGGGCTGCAGTCCTACCCCAGCTCCAGAAGGGCTCTGCTTGTTAATGGTGCTTCCATACAAAGCATGTAGCCCCAGGCAAGCTGCCTACTGCCACTGGGGCCTCCCTCACCTAGTTAGGGGTGTTTCTGATGAAAAGCAGTAACACTTCAACCCCCTGCCCCATTTTGAACTACTGTAAGTAGTTAGCTGTGCTGGGGGGACAGCTGAACAAGGAAAGGCTAAAACTGTTCTAGCTGCTTCCTAGTGTGTTTTATCACTAGCTGAGCTTTTGTGGATCAGCTAGTAGGTGGAATGCTATGTCGCTCCAAGACCATGGACCCTTTTGGAGTGATTGTGACAAAATAATATTATTACAGTAAAATAAAGGTTAGCAGAGGACCTTTGTAGAGGATCCTGTATTGCTAGGCATGGCACTAAGATCACTAAGGGTTGACTTTTCTGTAGCTTGAAGTGGTGAAGTTCAGCGCTGCTGGAGGCACCCTTGGGGTTTATGGCAGAATGGAGGGTGTTGCCATTGAGGGAGGGATGGGAGGAGCCGGAGGTCTCTGGAACTAAGCATTCCAAGAATGTGGTTGGGTGTGAAAAACGCCATCCCAGCGCAAGGGGTTTGTTCTTCCGCTGGGCAGATAAAAGGCTCTGGGGCAGGAAACACGGGTGTGAGTCACTGCGTCCTCTGCAGCCAGGGGCCGGGTAGGAGGCACTGGTAGGAGTCACTGCTTGTTCCCAAGCAGGGGCTAGCAAATGACCTAGAATATCACAGAATTTGAAGGTACCACTTGCTCCCTGTTGAATGTTAGCAGAGTCATTTGAGGAAAAACACTCAGAAAGCATTAAATAAATGGCTTTTGGCAACTAAAATGAACCTACCATTAGATAGGCTTTAAAGCAAGTGTTGGTAAGGTCAGAATATGTCAGAATATCCAGAATTAAATGAGGTTTATTAACTTTATGTTTCAAATGGAAGAAAAAAGGAAAAAAAGAAAAAAAAAAAGAAAAAAAAGGCATCAGAAGGTTCCCTTTAGCTGAAGCTTTATGGCCAGGCTGCCAGCGAGTTTTGCAAGGGCTGCATGGTGAGTGCCAGTCCCTGTGCCACTGCAGCAGCCGGGCGGGCACCCGCAGCGCTGCGGTTGTCCCGGGGTTGCTGCCCAACACAAGGTGCTGGCTGCGCCTTGTCACCTCGTAGGCCTGGGCACACCCCGAGGTACTCACCTAGAAAACCTCCAGATAAAAGATAATGTTCCAAGATGCAGCCTTGGTGGGTGCTTTATCTTACCTGCTACAAACTGCAGAGCTCGGGGCCACGAAAAAACAGCTCAGTTGAACTGACTGTCAGCACTGGTCAACAGCAAAGCAAACAGAAATTCTAATCAAAGACAATAAGCAAGATGCCTGACATGCTCTCTGAATTAATTTCATGCTCTTCAAAATATTCTTAACTTGAAATGTGTCTAGATAATGTTCAATTTGGACAGAGTGCACATCATTTTGGATGAAATGGTGCTGAACGGCTGCATCGTGGAAACCAACAGGAACAGAATTCTCGCCCCTCTGCTGGTGCTGGACAAAGTGGCAGAAAATTAGAGGGGCGCCAGGGGCGGCAGCAGGAGGAGGGCGCCCACGTCCTGGCACCCACTCGTGCCAGGTTCCAGCTTCTGGGAAAAGAGCCACTGTCTCCCCTCCCCTGCCCACCCAACGGGAAGACGTGACCAAGCACAAGCAGACTCTTGATTTGCAACACTATCGACTTCTGCTATTGACCCAGCAGAAGTCTTTCTGAAACACTTTCTTTTTTTAATTCCCTGAGGACAGTCAATATAATGGAAACTTACTCGTTACTCTCCAGGTTTCACTTCGTATTACGTAGCATTTTGCCAGGCCCAGGAGAAGACAGAAAACACAGAAATACAATTTCAAACCGAGTTTCAGCCCTTCCTTTAAAGCACCCAAATTCTTATTTTCAAACAACTGTATATTAAATTTCTGTAACTTTTATAACCACTAGGTTCAGCCTTCATCAAAAAGTTGGTTTCATTTCCCCTTTCCAACAGAAATGTGATTAGACAGAAATAGAAGCTACAGAACCATAACTGTATTTAAGATTCCTGCACTGTGGAAGTTGTAACTTGAAATATCTGGCACTTATAGTATTAACCTTAATAAAAAATAATTAAAATCAAAGCATTATCTTTTGTCATATACCTATTGGTTCCATAAATCACACACTCTTTTGTGTCTCAGCAGAGCCATATGCATTTTAACTCTTATTTTCTCTAGCTGTTACGACCATAAATTCTGTGAATGATGCATAGCAAAAATAAGCACGTTTCTTACTATCACGTGGGTACCAAACGGCAGCTTCCTGCAGGAGCCGGAGGCTCAGGGACAAAGTGCTGGGCTGGGGTGGGTGTTACAGAGCGGAGCACCTGGGAAGCGGCAGCTGGGCTCACACGTCACCCACCTTCCCGGCACGGCGGCAGCGGCTCCCTCAGCACCGACCAGCACCAGGCACAGGGTGATGATGGAGCAGCGCGCGGCGCCGTCCCTGCGTCTGCCAGGAGCTGCAGTCACCTGAGGGGCATCGAGAAACCGGGGGCTACCAACCGCTGAGGGAAGCGGAGCGGGGAGCAGTGCCCGACTTCCAGCTTCCGAGCTCTGCTCTTCCTCCTCCTCCTCCTCCTCTCACCAGGAAACCTGGGTGTCCAGAAGCTGAGAGGCCTCCCAGCACTGAGCACTGCGGCCACCACCAAGTAGGAGCATCTCTTGCAAGCTACCAAACATCTAAGTTTTAATAGAGGAAACTAAACATGAGATAACACAGATAACGTGAGATAACGTGAGCCCTGCCCACAGTCTAGGAGCCATCAGCCCAGCATCTGAGCAGTAACCACGACCTTCACCTCAGGACAGGCCTGTGCAAAACGGTTAAAAGTACCAAAAGCAGAGCCTGGTTAGTGAACATACACTCGTTTTTCTTTTGTGTTACCAAGTGAAGATACTAAAGCAGGACTAATCCCTTACTTGCTTCCTTGTGGACCAAGTCACACTTTACCAGGCCCTACTCGCATCACAGGAGCCATCGGGTACAGGGGAACCTGAGGTAGGAAAAGTGCAGGGAAAAGGGCCCCAGGCAGCGGGGGCAGCACCAGGCTGGCTCGAAAAGGCTCCGCTGCAACATTCAGAGAGGGGAGAAACAAGGAGCCCACAGAGGGGCTGCTCACGGGTCTCGCTTCTGCCCTGGACAACAGGCACACTATTCAGAACATGTGCAGGTTGAATAAGATTTGAAAAGTATGAAGGAAATCTTCAGAGGAGACAGTTTGGTACGCTGCAAACATTTTAATGATTACTGTTGAGCTTACACATTGGGTTTTTTTTTTCTTTTTCTTCTTTAAACTTCAAACTGCAACAAGTTAAATAAATGTTTATAATATACAAAGAAAATACAACCAAAAGTAAAACTTGCTTTAAGTGTGCCTTGCACTAGGAACCAGTGTTTTTTAATAGCTTTATTGTTGAGCTGCACAAACACACTCAAGGATTTGATCTTTAAGCAGGGCAATTGAGAAATTAAAATATATTCCCACTTGAAAAGAAAAAAAAAACAAAAAAGGGGGGGGTGTGCATGATTATATGCAAAAACCCACTAAAATACTCCAACAGTGCAGGCACCATTAAAAAAGAAAAGCTGGAGATGCCCATAACTCTTAAGGAAGCAAGTTTCTGACCAGTTAGCGTCAAGCCAGCAGAACAGGGATCAGTGATGGCAGCTGTAGTGTACAAGGTATTAAATGACCAACTTTACACAAATACACTGTTAGAAATTTATATCAGTGAACACTGAAAACGGATGCTCTGTTCATTGGAACAGTCAAACAGAACCCCCTTAATTTCCAGTTGTGCAAGCCCTTGAAGCGTCACACAGTGTTCTGTGCCAATTTCCTGCTGGCTGTGGAGTAACACGGATTTACTTTTTGTCATTAGCAGCTAACAAACTTATTCCACATGTTCCTAAAGCCTCACAGGTGAAAACAAGGCGAGTCTTCAGCGCAGCGCGTGGGCGGTCGCAGGTTGTGCACACAAGCACGGGCGGCTGGGCCGCGCGGGAGGGCGCGCCGCTCAGTTGAGGTGGAAGCCCTTCTCCATGGTGGCGGCCAGCAGGCGCTCCCGCATGATCTCCTCGGACGAGTATTCGGGCAGCTTCAGGTAGTGCACGCACGTGTTCACCGACGGGTAACTGGCGTCCGTGGCGTCCACCTGCGCGACAGCGACAACGGCGTTAGGGCCGCGCGCGCTCCGGGGCGGGAGCTGCAAGCTCCCAGCATCATAGGATGCTCAAGGTTGGAAGGGCCCTCCAGAGGTCATCTAGTCCAACCCCCCTGCACACGCAGGGTCACCTAGAGCACATGGCACAGGGCTGCATCCAAGGAGAAGGAGACTCCACAACCTCTCTGGGCAGCCTGTTCCAGGGCTCATCCATGGAATTAACACCATGCCAAGACCAGGGTGCCAACAAAGAGCAGCACCACAAAAGCTTCAGAGCTCACTTAGAATTCAATCTACTTCACGCATTTAATTCCTGAATTGTCATAGTTAAACAGGAGACCTGCAGCACAAGTGAGCACTGAAAGCTTGTAACACAGTGGTGTGAATGAGGAACAGCAAGAAATAGCCCTGCTTTCCCTCTAGCACAGCAATGGGTTCAGCTGCAAGCGAGAGGGGCAGTGTGGGGCCAGGGGCAGGGCTGTACCTTGCGCACAACCGTGAGGCGCGGGTGCAGGTTGGCCAGGCCTCCCGGGGGCAGCGTGGAGCAGCCCGTGGTGAACTGCAGAAAGGCCTTCCTCTCGTCCGAGGACATGCCGCACAAGACCCGCACGAAGCGCAGGAACCCGGGGCTGCAAGAGACACAGGCAGCTGAGACAACGGAGCCCGAGGGGCCTCCTTACAGCTCCTCTCCACTGGAGACGGAACAAGGAGCAGCTTCAGGCGTGTCAGGAGTCCCTGAGGTACCAAGGGCCTGCTCAGTACTGAGTTAAGCATGAAACTTCACAAATATGATTAAATGCTCCTTTAATCTGTGCTGGATATTACACATAAAAGGTAGGCAGATAAAACATTTTCTCTGTTCTTTTCCTGCAGTGTTATTCAGATTTCTTGTGTAACACCTTGGAGAGGAACAGACAGAGCTCAAACCTAATCTGAGAAGAGTCCCACGACCCTTCTACACTACTTCTATAATATGAAACCACTTCCATTTGTATTATGTAACCCCTTTCATATATATTTTCATTGTACTTGTACAATGTTTTCATTGTGTAGTGAGAAACCACTTTCATACCACCATTGTAGTGGTATGAAACCACTTCCATTTTTCCCCTCCTCCCTCTCCATCCCTTTTCTCCCCCTGCACGTAAGGAACATTCTGGACACACGGAGCCACCTCCCTCTCTGGCTTCCCAGCTGGCAGGGACACAGAGACCGGTACCTGTCTCGCGTGTAGCCCAGTTTGGGCTCCGTGTAGTTGATGATGTCCTCGGCTGCCCACGAAGGCGATTGATTTCCACAAAGAATCATTTGAACTTCTTCATGGCTGAAGGAACTCAGCTTCTCCATTGGGAAGACTCTATTAAAGCCATCTTTGATTTACACAAAACAGAAGCATTAGTCAAGACAGTATTAAAAATAAGTTCAGCTTTTCTAAGCTTTTTATGTCTTAATCAAAACAGAAGCAAATCAACGGTTCAGCTAAGGAAAAGTGGGGGCTAGTAACACCTTTAAAACAAGCTGAATAACAGCAAGACTAATGCCAAGACGTTAGGAAACAAATCTCTCCTCTCCTGCCCCCTTGCTGCAGGGGTCTCTCTTTGAAAGCTCCTCTATGCGCCCCGACCACGAGCGAGTCCAGCCCCGGGGTTACCTCGGAAGGCCTCCATCTGCTTCTGAATGCCAGCGTGCATGCAGAAGTCA
>JAUBOD010000208.1:6572059-6586019 GCA_032353885.1 Nothura maculosa | reverse complement strand
TTACTTACATTAAAAACAGGCATCAATAACATTTAGCTCTAAACTGTAGATTACAATTTGGTTTATTACAAACTGGAACAATTAAGATCATCTTATGCAGTTAGAAAGCTTTTTAGAGATGATCCAAAACATCACTTTCTTTATAATCGTTAAAAAAGCAACTAAACAACCAAAATCACTGAACCAAATGAACAATAACAGAAGTTTCCTATCCTTAATTTCTTAGGTGAGCATACAGAGATTTGCACTTCTCTATTATTTAAGTAGAGCGAAAAGAACTGTAATTCTATAGATCCATAGTAAAACCAAAGATAGGGCATTATTGCCAAAACCAGAAATCCCACAGCACAGACTTTATAAGCTTTTTTTTCCCCCTCTCTCAAAGATCAGTTTATTATATTTGACTTCAAAATACTCAAATCTATGAAGAAACTCACTTTGCATTTGTCCCAATCCAATAAATAATTCCATTTTCATCAAAATCATGTTGATGCCTGAATACAAACGTTTGCCCTTCGCGCAGCTTTCGTACAAACACGAATGAAGCCCTGTCGAAGTCGTACCATTGCTTTGCTACCTAAGTGAAAGGAAAGCAAAGGAAACGTTACAGCTGCAGAAGGCAACCAGCCTGTGTGAACTGTGCCTGGCACCTCGCTCACCATTTTCAGGAGATACTGCTCTAGAGACTCAACAGTCGCCAAGGGCTCCATCTTCAGCATCCTACCCGTTCGATCGATGAGAGAGGTCTCCCCAGAAGCACGTTCCAGACGAAACCGCAAGCGCCTTGTTAGGATCTGAAACAACAGCCAAGCATTAACATGGCCTGCTCTTGCTCTGAATCTGTCAATTTTAAAAGCAAAATGTCTCATTATACACTTCTAGTGGTGTATCAAATGGATTTGTAATTAATTGATTTTAGTTGAATAATGTAGTGTATTTTAATTTAACGCTTTAATAATCCACTAGTACTCCAACTTTTAAAAACTGATTCTACTTTTTTTAGTAAAGAATCATTAATCAACAGCATATTTAAGTGAATATTTGCTGACACTCTTGATGTCTTTTCCTAGCTCTTTCTTGTAGATTAAAGCAAGTAATAACAAAATAGGAAAATAGTTTTAAAATACAGTGTTTCTGTTACTTCCTGCAATTATTTTTTGATAATGAAAAGCAAATAGAAATATTTGCACTTCAATGGCATCTCACACAGTCAGGCTGCACATTCAAATACGAAAAAAACTTAGACTTCACATAAGCTGAAAAAAAATAGTAGCAAATTTTTTAGCTAAATTAGAGCTTTCCAAATTGAGAAGAATCCTTCAACTATCACGCTACCAAATGCACACACAGCCTAGAGGTGATGCTTTCAACCATCATGGCCCACCTCAAATAAACAGGTGTAATAATCATCTTTGACAAAATTACTGCTTTTGCATGTAATGATACTCTAGTGAGGACACTTAGGCAGTGAACACGTCCCTGGATAGAAAGGAAAATACTTGGAAGAGACAATGTGTTTGTTCTTTCTCTTGTCCTCAACTAGTATTTTCTCTTTATAGTTAAAAAAAGAAGAGAATGACAGTTGACATGAGCATTTAGGTTAGACTAGGTTAGGTTGGAAAGACTAAAGAACAACAGAACTAGGCAGTGTTTGCCTGCAATTCTATCCAGCTTTTGGGAAAACACAACTCATACCCATTTAGCGCATGTCATTTTCCCTGAAACTCATACAAAACATTCCGGTGCATAAATAAGCAATGTCCTATATTCTTATCACTTTATATTTACCTGAAGATTATACGTGGAGCCTGGCGTATCATACAAGTGGAGAGGTAGACGTTCAATAGATTCTAACACCGCTATCAGTTTCCGAATTAGAGCCACTGCTGGGCGACTGTGGAAGTTGTAACAGTTATTAGGTTACTGCACAGCAAGAAAAGATGACTCTACAACCTCTTAGACAGAAGTGCTCTTGTGCTGCTGGATTGTTAGGTTATGTTTATTAGGTTATGTTTTGTTTTTCTGTTCTTAACTGAGGAGACAGCTACAACGTGATGTCTCAGGTAAATTCACATGAAATGTTACTTGAAGTTCAGATTCCAATTATTTTTCAGTTCATTTCAGTTTTTCCTCTGTTTTTATACAGTTTTTTTTAATTAAAGGAATGGCACTAATCCAAATAGTTTAGTTCATTCACCATGAAAAAGTGCTCATATCACAGTAAGAAAACATTAATATGCACATGCACATACCTAAGTGATAAACAACCACCTTTATCTATACCCACAGGCACACACACAACATAGTTGGCTATTACAGACCAAAGTAATTATGTAAAATTTTTAATTGCTAGCTCAAGAGCAAATGTTGTATTTTAGGCTAATCTTTCTATTTCATTTGAAAAAGACCAAAGCTAAAAATGGGAGGATTGTTTTTTCATCTTCATTTTTTTTATTAAGTGGTAAAGCACTGTATAAATAAATATTTATTTACCTTTCATCATCTTCGTTTTCACTGAATGCTGTTTTGAACACGTTTATTCTTTCTACTAGTTGACTACAATCTTGCTTCACATCTAAATCAACATTCTAAGAGGAAAAAAAAAGTATTTTAAAACAAAACAACTTATATGAACACTCTTTATCCTGGAAAGGTATCTGTCTAGGCTAATTTATTTCTATATTTAAAATCTTTATGCCTAAAGTCTAATGGCTGATGCCATTAAACTGGCTAATGTTGACTTAAAGATTTGTAATGGCTTATTTGGGACTTTCCTAAATAAATTGTAATAAAAAATGTTCAGTAGGTAAAAATCACTAACTAGTGCAATTTACCTGGTTTTAATAACGACAGCAAAAAGACACATTTACTTTTAACAGATCTTAACTGAGTTCTATATCTAATAACAGTGAGAAAGAAAGAAAAAAGCCTTTTTTTTTTAAGCAAATGCTTGTGCTCTGTAAACTCACATTATTTAGAACTGTAAGCAGTGATTGAACTAAGCCACTACTACACATTTCATACGGAGAAATAGTGTTCTCATCTTTCAATAGGACAATTAAATTTTCCAAAGCAGTCTTCATTAAATCTCTCCAAGTATTTTCACCTTCAATGCACTGAAAGACAAAAAGACAATGAGAGTGAGACGTGGTAAGTTTTTTTTAGTTGCTTTGTTTGAAAAATAACATCCAGGTCAAGCACGTAACGGGTATATAAATCATTAAAGAAACCCACATGTCATGGACAGACATGCTGTGACTTTCCTTTACAGCATGACCCTGACTGGCTTGAGCTTTGTTGTAGGCTTTTTCACTAGCGCTACAAACATTAGAGGCACAAATGTGAAGGAGATGGGAGATGCACTTACCTGCCTGTTGGTATGAAGCTCCCAGGAGGACTCCAGCTGCGTGGCTATGTTCCTCAGCGTTACCACCACCCCTCGGGGCATGCTCTCCACCGCTTTAAAATGGTCATCATACAAATCCCTTGCCATAGTGCGTACCTAAGAATACATTTTTGCAATCAGAAATCAGACCAAACTGCATATATAAAGGCTATTCTCCAGGTATTCTCTAAACTCTATAATCAAATATAAAACTTTCATCAAATCAAAATGAGAACAGAAACAAACTATGAAAAAAATCATGAAGTATATATTCTAATAATTTTTAACAATTCTAATATTCACAAGAGATAAGTACATTGATCACTACACCTTTCCCTTCTGAGTAAAAAAGAAAATCAATCAGATTCTGACCTTCTAATAAGTCTGTGTAAGCATATCAAAATAAATTCTAAGTATAAAATCCAGAGATGCTCACCAACCTTTTGCTTTGTTTTCTCCAGTTTAGATTTCAGCTTTCTTCCCCTTTTGCCAGTCCATCCAGTCACAAATTCTGAGCCTGTAAACATATTTTAAAGAGTGATTCTCCTAGAGATTAAAAAAAAAAACAAAAAACCCTCCCTAAACTACCTCACACGCACTCGCATTCACCCCCACACTGCACAGCTGTATCTGCGCTTACCCAAAGAGGTTTCAGCTGTAAACGAATGTTTTGTCCCTCTGTTAGACTCAAAAACAAAGCCTGGCAGATCCTCCTTGAGGATTGTAGCCTGCTGCCCATCGGAGTTGTGGATAGCGATCTCGCCTTCCTTCAGGCACGTGAGCGACCAGTTTCCCACGGTGAGTTTGGCTGGCCCTGGCGCTGATAAAATGGGCTGGCTCGGGGTAGACGGCTTCACCTGACTGCGGGCTCTCTGCAGCTTCTCCAGGAACTCACTCCTGCTTTCTATGTAAAAAAAGAAACAATATTTTTCTCCTAGCAAGTGATTTCACTTATCTCAGCCCAAGCTTCCCCTCGGCAGCAAAATGACTTAGTATATTCAATGCAAAATTCATTTTGAAATTAAGGGTCTTAAAATACTCTAAACTTCGGACTACGAGTTATATACTCCAACAGTGACTTATTTCACAATCATGTTGAAATGGACACTGCAACTCTTTCTGAATGGTGCTGTTGATTGATGAATTAATTAGACTTAAAGTGCAGAGTTAGATTAATATATCAAGTAACTGTGAAATCTTCAAGTGTAAAATGAAGAAAGTTTACATGGATCTATAGTATACTTTTACTCTTGTAACATAATTATTGCCAACATGAATTATTCTCATAAGTGTGCTTTAGAAAAGGAGATTAAGCACTCCAAGGACGCTCCAGCAGGAAAACAGCAACCAACTTCCAAGTTCAAAAGTGGAGAAAACGACATCAAAGTCATAGAGAATGAGGAAAAAAAAAGTTACATAACTCAGGATTTGATAAGCATGTGGCAAAAGCAAATTTAAGCTGACAGACATTTGTTTAGCTTCACAATCACAAAGGCATGGTATTTCTGGAGAAGCTCTGTTAAAACTTTCAGCTCCTTCCTAAGAATTCTACATTCACTTCAGAGAAAAGGAGAAGGCCACAATTACGTAAGGTAACGCAGCGAGGCTGTATTAATTCAGTAGGCTGCTATAATGCACATACTCCGTTCCCTTTTTCAGCAACTATTTTCAGCCTTTGTTCATCTCAGACAGAAACGTGAAATATTTCTCATGGCACCAAATGAGGATGGACAAAAAGCAAATATTTATATAAAAGTATTGTGCAAGGACAACAACAGGATTGTGTTGGGCTTTTGAATATGGTGGTAATCTATCTTAAAGTTACTTGAAAACACTTCTTTTTTAATTTTCCTTTTTTTAATTATTATTTTTAATTATAAGATCACATACAATTTTTCAAAGGTTGAGATAATGCCTGAAATTCAGGGAAAAAAAAAGAAAAAAGAAAAAAGGCAATAGTTCACGGTAAAGAGTATATCTCTGCTTCAAAGTTAACCAGGATCCTCTTTTTCCTTTGGAGTGGTCTGATGAATGCAACTTCTTTTGCAGTGTATGTGTGTATAAAATTGCTGTTTTCCTGTTGCTGGCATAACTTATGCACTATGCTTTTGAATTTTGTAGCTTTTAATATATAACAAAAAACAAATCCTATCTGTATACCATTTCAGACATAAAAAATTTTCCTTCATTGCTTAAAATTCCTAAGATCCAGGAAGGAGGCTTATAAAAAGAATTTTGGATTTTACAGGCAAAACTAAAACTTAGATTAACGCAATTTTCTCAATGTTTCATAGTTACAGTACTTAAATTCCAGTGATCACACACAGTTCAGAATTTCAGATAGGAATAAATTCTCTGTGACTGAAATTTGAGACTTGTTTAAAGCTTCAGAATAACTATTAAATTTCAATTTTTGCATTGAATTTTTACATTTCTTTCTAAAAATTCAAACAAAACAAGTATTAAGGTAATGAGGAGAGGGGTGAGGACAGACCTTCTAAAAATATTCAAAGTATAAGAGCTCCTGCAACCAGTTTCCTTCTGGGCACAGTAACAAGTTCAATAGCTACGACCCTCTGCCAGTCAGTGAGTGACCAACACGCAGACCAGCAGCTACATCAGCAAGGGTTTAGAAGAGCAGAACACATATTATAGTTCAGGACTAACATGGGGATAATACCCTGGGCCCCTTCTCCCCTCTATAGGTTCAGTTTCAACAGTTACGGCCTCTGCACCATTTAAACCAGAGGTCTCCACGCAATGTCAGCGCTCTCCGTAGACAAGGGCTTAACCATTAAATGAGGCTTCTTCTATTTCAGTGCCTTGCATAATATCATGGAAAATGTCTTACAAAAAAAAATCTTTAGATTCATTCATTCTTTACGAAAATGACTGAGCTGAAGAGACAAATTAACAGTCAGAGGTTTTTTTATGTTCTCTTCACTTCAGGTTCATCTGAATAAATCACCACTTCTTATGTAAGAAGAGTGGAATGGAAAATCCTCTCCCTGTAATTCAGCAGCAGCCATGAATCAGCATCCAGGGGCTACACAAAGTTAAACCTCACACTTGCTTAAAATTCTTAAAATTCCATGATAATAAAGAAGTATTTCAACACAAATTGTTTGCCTTTGAAGGTATTTGCTTTGTTTGGAAAAATGGCAATAATACAATTCTGACAGGAAAAGAAAAAAAGTGAAAAAAGTCACATTTTATCTTAATGCCCCAAAGTTGATGGGTAAAATCATAGAACCTCATTTCTATCCTGAATTATAATATGTTCTGTGATTTCACACAGTGGCTTGCTGAAAACATAGTAGTGTTACAAAGCATTTTATATGTCTCAGAAATGCAGTAAGTGCTGCAAAAAAGGTAACGCAACGAGGGAGGGTTGTTTCTGCACTCCTGGTAAGTCGCATATTCCAGTCAGAATTAAAAGAAATAGGTATCATCAAGGCATAAGGTCTGTTCCCTAATCCTCTCTCCAACAAGCAGTTAGACACTGTAGCTTGTTTCCCCAGCTTGATGAGAAACTGCCCATTACTTTGTCTTCAAACACATGCAATTTCATTCTGCTAGCTAGAAGCAAACAACAAATTGCCATTTCAATCTGCTTCTCCTGGGGCAGCCACTAGGAAGTGCTTTTAATGACTGGGTGAAAAAATTAAGTATGCATCAAGAAGAGCCAAAACAAAACGAAGTTAATAGACTTTACTGGCAAGGTGTTTATTAAACACTTAATTCACCAAGGAAATCAAGTTATGGTCACATGCTATCTGATGAAAAACATCACAATTAACTGACCACCTTCCACCTGTTTACATCCTTTACTATTTAGAAAGCCAATTCCTGCAAAACAAAATAGCTCCAATCAAATTATACATACACAAATGAAAGGGCCTCAAAACTTAGCTTGGATGTAAACCGAGGAGACACTACCTGAGCTATCGGATCCTCCTTCGGGGCTGCCACTGGAATACATCGTGGCCAGCTTCCCATCCAAGATGAACCTGAACCATCCGTTACTACCATTGGAGAGCTCCAGGGCTGCAGCATCGCTCCAGATGTACAGGCAGTCCCTTCCCCTAATGATCGACCAGTCTCTCCAGTGATATGGTTTACCCTGTTGCAGCTCTTTTGCATCCTCCTGGGGTTCATCCTCCTGCAGCAAAATTATATTAAGAAACAAAAACAAAGAAATGAAAAAAGCTCAAAAAATTATCTTGAAATGCACTCAACAGGATAGAAACTTTAAAGAATATATTCCCTTCTAGATTCACACTTTACTCAATAATATCAGCCTATCTCTAAGGTACCCAACTCTACTAATAAGTGGTCTTACAAGAACTTAGGAAAGAGAAACTTCCCAGTGCTAACAGCTATTTCAACATACTGAAAAGCTAGAAGTACCTGAGTTGTCAACAATATAACTGTCAGAAGTTGGTAAGTAATACACATTTTA
Source organism: Nothura maculosa (assembly GCA_032353885.1). Taxonomy (NCBI): domain Eukaryota; kingdom Metazoa; phylum Chordata; class Aves; order Tinamiformes; family Tinamidae; genus Nothura; species Nothura maculosa. The sequence continues at coordinate 6,578,172 of JAUBOD010000208.1, read as the reverse complement.
AGACTTTTCACCAGAAAATATTTCTACACAGTTTTCTACATCTGTTTTTGTATTTTCAATAGAAACACCTATAATTCCATGATATTTGCACAGTGGAAGAGGTGCATTCCTTTGAAAAGGGATTCATTTTGTTTCGCAGTCATTTTTCAAACTCTAGGCAAGTTGTCCACAGGTAAATATTTATGGACAGCCAAATCAGCATATGTGCTGATGTTGCACATGTGCTAACAGAAAGCAAAGTAACTTTGAAAGAAAAAGGCAATTTAACAGGAGACATACATAGTAAGGAATATTTTAATTAGCTACCTAGGTTGCTAAGACATAAGGCACTTTCATAATATTAAAAACTGTATTAAAAGCCGTCATTTTACAGGGAAAAAAATATTCACTGCATACTTTCTCAGGCTTAGACTCCTCTTCATTCTCATCATCAGAAGATGGTCCTGCCAAAGTTGACACTTTACAGATTACACCAAGCCTAGCCAGCTGGTCCAGGAAAAGATCACCACCTTTATCCACCAAATCCCTTATGATTTGCAAGGCTAGCAAATGGCCATCATCATCATCCTGCAATAAATGAGCATGGAAAGGAAATATTAAAGCAGAGATCTGTTTACTTGAAATTATCTCGACATGCCGAATTTCACACCTCACAATAAACACTTTAACGGTATTAACAAATGTGGGTACAATAAGCATAAAACCTCTTTTGCAGTGGTTATATAAGAGGACAACATTTTGTTTTTTCCTACCTCTTGATCAAGAACTGTAGCTGTGATCTCAACCAGTATCGTGGGCAGATTGTGGCCAGCATCAGAGTCACAAACCTCTTTCAGCAGTGCTTCAGAACAAAAATGTATCATTTTTCTAATGAGGGCAAGACTTGCTTTCCTTAAAAAGAAGTTACAGAAAAACAATTCTTACAAAATTAAAAATGAGGCTAAGCAACAAAAAGCTTTTGCATGTCATTTATGCATGTACACAAAAACGTAATTCTGAGAAGAGTTCCAGGCCTATTTACCAGACAAGAAGTCTCAGATTAATTCCAAAAATTATTCACCTCCTAATCTTTTTGATTCTACAGTATTATGATAGGCTATTATGTTTTTTTACACTCTTCAAATCCTTTTTATGCAAACCTATTCGTCATTTTGCCTTTGCCCACTGTCTCAGAGATGCCAATTCACTTGTGATTTATACAGGCTTCATCTCTCTCCCTGGTATTCCATTTCTTTCATATATTTCCAGAGTTGAGTCAGATCTCTAGAATTTTAAAGTCTAAAATTATGACATGCAGTCATATTATAGTAAAAAACTAGAATTTGTTTCCAAGTCCACCAATTGCGTATAGGTTAAAACAGAATTTTTTATTTGGCTGACATTTTGAAATACTATTTAGTCTGATGTAGATAGAAAACTTGAAAGTATGGAGAAACAATCACTTCTCGTAGTCTGCAGTTAGTCACACAAAAACTGTTAATGCTGTTTCATTTGAAACAGCCCAGCTTCTGCTTCCTAGTAAAAGCTGCCGTGCAGTCTCTCTCTACTGAAGAGCACTTTTCTACCTTGTACTTTCACTGCTCGAAGCGCTTGTACCTTGGGAACATTAGTAAAAGTCTGAGCAAATGTGACGTTTGCAGAGGAAAAGACTTTGAAGTTGCTGGTCTTACACAGTTTATTACAAGCACTATGCCTGCAGTGCTACCTTTAAAGTGTTAAATCCTTTTAGTTTGCTCACTATGGGGCATCCTGCTCAGCTGATTAGTAGCTCTCTGCATCTCCTTTATTTTTCAGATGTAGTAATTTTTAAGGAAAAATAAAACACTTTGGCATTTTTAATATAGTGTCTGAAAAAAATTAAAAGATACAGGGAAATCGCCTATTCTAACTATTACCTTATTGAAGGCAGCATTGTTTGTTGAAATGTTTGTGCAAACACAGGCAATAGTCTTTTCAAGTATATTGGTGCCATTTCTGGATCTCCTTTGGGTTCATTACATTCTTCTTCATCTTTGTTTGCATCTTTCTTTTTCTTTTCATCTCCTTTGTTGACAGGACACATCCAGTCCCCTATAAAGCATTTATTCTTTAAACATTCACCAAAAAACAAATCTTTCCACAGAAGTAAAAAGCTCTCTTTACTAACATGCATGAAAATAAATAGGCATTCCTGAAATGTAACATTTACACAAACAAGACTTCTGTAACAAGCATCATTTACATGAAAAGCTGGAATCACGTAAAAATATTTTTCATGAATCAAAATAGAGTAAAATGCTAAAATAATTGCAAGCAACTCTACTAGCAAAGGGTATGAATTAAGAGCTGCACTCACCTGGAGACTGTAGAATAGCTACTACTTCACTATGCCCCCTTTCACGAGCTTTGTCTAAGGGAGTTTTTCCATCTTCATCTCTTAAATCAGGGTTTGCTCCATGTCGCAAGAGAGTCTGAGAATTTTTTTAAAGAAAAAAAGATTCCTCACTCCCAAAGAAATAAATGTGTTTTTCCATATTTCTCCTAAAGTTCTCTCATATTTGTACGCTAAGTTACATTACGTGCTTTTTAACAGCTGGAGAGCTAATATAAGATTACTTTTAGTCATATTACCTACCACAACAAAAACATGCCATTTTGATAAACCCTCTAAAGAATTAACACGTAAATATTTGAAAATATGAAATTCTTAAACTACAGCAAAAAATATTTCCGTAGTATAGGGCAAAATGTCACTAGACAAGACTTCCTAGCACGTGACAGAAGTTGACCATACCTTTGCCACTTGAGGTCTTCCAAAACACGCTGCATAATGTAACGAGGATGATCTCTGACCTCTGTTCACATCAGCACCTCTTTCGCAGAGGAATTCTACCTGTTAAACAAGAAGTAAATCACTTGTTTCATCTCTCTCTTCATATGAATAATCTAAGTTCAAGATTTAGTAAGATTAACTTACCATTTCCTGAGTTCCAAAAGCTGAGGCCCAGTTTAAAAGAGTTTGTCCTACATCATCCATAAAATTTACTTCAAAAGCTGAAAGATACAATTAAATAAAAATAGTTAAGTTAAAGCTCACAGCACCATACATTAAATATCTATAGTGTTCCTTAAATAAATGCCAAATCTTAATTAAAAAAAAAAAAAGCTCTTACAAACTTATGGTATGAAATCATTCATCTCCTTAACCACAATCCAAAAATAAAAAGCAAAATGTGAATTGTTACCAACTAGAACTGATGCATATTTAAGAAAGTAAAAGAACTTGCATATAAATTACTCATGAACAACTGAACTTACATATAAAAAATGCATGATGTTAGAGAAGTATCAGTATTGTGATGATGAGACATTAGTAATTATGAAGAGAGAGATCTTGAAAACATTTTAGGTATCTTATTATCTTTTTCAGGTACTTTTTCTCACCTCCTGTGTCAATAGCATCTATGAGGGCATCAGTATCCTTACTGCGGATGCAGTCTATCAGCTGCCGATGGGAACGTTCCCCAGAACTATCCAGTCTTCGCAACCCTGGGATTCTGCCTGTAGATCCAGCACTGGATTTTGGCAGGGCTTTTCTCCCTTCGAATAGTAGCACCAAAAGAAGATCTACTAACCGCATGGTATCCAGTACACATCTCTCATCACCCTGCAACGCACTTTCTATAGAATCTGGAAGTTCAGATCTTAGGAGATCCTGGAAATAATTAAAAGTCTGAACAATAAAAAATATACAGGGCTTTAGAAAATACTATCAGAACTGGGTTCATATCCATATGAAATATTTCCTTCTATTCCTTTAAAATAACTTTAAAATATATTGGCTATACAAAAGTATACCAAAAAAACACACAAGCAAATGAAGAGCTGTAGTGTAAAAACAGTTCTTACATGTGTTACTACTGGAGAGCCTCTACACAGGGTTGACAACAGGCTTACAATAGTTGACACCTGGTTGCTCAGTTTGGAGTCCGCAGCGGTGGCGGGGGCTCCGGTGCTGCTGCGCCCGGGTTTGCAAGCGGAGGAGGGTCCTGCTGCCGTCCCGCCCGCCGCTGCCATGCGGGATAACAATTCCTCAGTCAATCCGTGCTTGGCCAGCGGCGCGGGGTCCACTCCGCGCCGCGTGAATCTGTCAGCTAGCGAAGCAAAACATCTCAGGGCTCCATCTGAAACCTGAGAAGGAAATGCAAGCGAAGAGGCACTCCAAATCTCTTCCTCAGCATGGGAAGACGCTAAGCAAATAACCTCGGGAATAATCGTACAGAGAGGAATTGCATATTCTGGGTCCATTTCCTAGGCAATGAAAAGGGAGAGGCTTCCTAGGCTAGCAGCTCCGAGCAGGAACCGACCTTTACGCCCAACTGTCTATTCAATAATTTGAAGGAAAACAAGGAAACTCTTTTCCTTTGTTTAGTGTCCACCTTGGCAAGTCTCTTAACTACACAAAATATAGTAATTATATAATAAAATTCATTAAAGCAACTTTTTTAATAGTGAAGTTGCAAAAAGACAAAAACAAGATAAGAAAAATGCACTCTAATAAATTTATACTTTCCTTACGTATTATTTGCTGAATTTCAAATTTGGCCCTCAAAGTACAATGAAGACCATTTAAAAATTTATTTTCAAGCTACAGGTTCTGTATTTACAGAATAACAGGAAATAGGCTGATATGATAAAAGTTTACATCTATGATTAATGCTAATAAAATACTTAGTATTAAGTTGTTGTTTTCTATTAAAAGCATCCCCTATGAAACAAGTCTTTGGGCAGAGGTGCCAATTCAGAAATGCCAATCATCAAATTGACCACGACGCTGCCGGAAGCTCAAGTTTTATTTAAAGGCATACATGCTTTTCTGTAGTAAATCACCTTTGGAATGGTACCTAGCCAAATATCGGTACAAACTGGGAAATGCAACTTCTACCCTAGGCCAGCCCAGTCTGTCCACAGAGCGCCTGGCTCAGAGCTACGGAAAAGATTTCTCTGATAATAAAACACCATCCTCATAAATGTAGGTTTCTCATTAATGAGTTATAGCACTGACACTGCGGAAACAAGGCTTAGGGATGATCCTCTCAATCTGGCAGAGAGCACTGCTGGCCGCCTGCCTGTGAGAACATGTCCATCAGCTTCCAAGCCAGCATTGGAAATAAAGAGATTTTTGCCTTCAACATCTCTCATCTAACTACATGCTAAATAAAACCATGTTTGCTTTTTAGACACAAGTTCCTGCAGGCACATCCGAAGAGCTGCTTCTGAAATGCCTGCCTTCTTAAACACGGCCTCTGCAGTTCACGGAGCAGTAAAACAGAAGGTGCTCTCCTGAAGATGCTTAACAGCAGCAGTCACTGTTTACCAAGCCCTCAGTTACTGCAGCCTCCAGTCCCTCCAGAGATACGAGCCTCTTGCCTCACCCACTTGGAAACCAGTCAGCAATGGGGGATAAAGACTGCTACTGACACACAAGCTAGGCTATGAGTAGCCATTCAATCACACTGTTAAGTTTGTCAGGATTTAAACAACAAAGCCTCTCCTGAACAAACGTGGTGACTCCTGAACTTCCACTGTGGTCCTAGTGTGTCAAATATTCTGATTTGTCAGCAACTTTCTGCACAGGATTTCTCCTTTAACTGAAAATAGTTACTTGTGCCCTCCAAAACTTGGGTTCCACCAGTTTTTATATAATTCATATATAATTCACCATTTTTAAGCACAAAAAGATTCTGCTTATGCAGCATGAGCAATACAGATATATTTACCATCACAAACTGCAAGTTAAGCAGAAGGGAGAAAGGCGCAAAATAGGGACATGTATATATAAGCAGAGTGATCAAACCCAGAGGTGTGAACTAAACCAAAACAACAGAAATGACTTTGGAGAGGAAATTAGTAGGCAAACCCATATTTAACACATCAACATCCATCAGGAAACTTGAGGCTTCTTTCATACAAGACATAATCCATACCAGCACTACTGGGAAATTTACTTATCCTTGGAGTTGCTGCATTTCTAAGGACGCTCATCTTAAGCCTGACTGCTAAAGACCAACTTCCTTAGGAGTCCAGACTCTCAGTTGTTCACACCTTCAAGAGTCCCAGATTTTTTTTTCCCC
>JAUBOD010000208.1:6539729-6552394 GCA_032353885.1 Nothura maculosa | reverse complement strand
CCCGCGAGCGGCATCCATGGCGCTGCGCTCCGCTCCGCTCCGCCCGGCCTGCCTGCCTGCCTGCCCCAGCGCGGCTCCGCTGCGCGACGAGGGGCGGGGAAGCGGCCGGGGGCGGAGCCGCCGCCCGCGCCTGGCGCCGCTCTACGCCGCGTTGCGCTACGTTACGTTACGTTGCGTTTCGCTGCGTTACGTTACGTTGAGGTACGTTGCGCAGCGCCCGCCTGCCCGGCGCGGCCGCTGGGGGCGCTGCGGAGCTACCGGGGGCGCCCGGCCCGGCCTGGCCCGGCCTACTCGGTACCTCCCGTGCCCTGGAGCCCCCGAGGCCCCTCCGTCTCAGCAGCTCCTTATTTTTCCTTTTCTTTCTTTGTTTTTTTTTAACTTTTTTTGGCGAGGGAGGAGGAGGGTGTTGATCTGGGTGCGGGAAGGGCCCATCAGCCAATAACTCAGAGCACGGTATAAAATGGCTCAAGGCCCCCAGGCCCGCACGTCCCTCACTCAGAAACCTACAGGAAGCCAAGGGCCGTAAATCCCACTGCCGACCTGCCGCGGGAAATGCCCTCGAGACCGTCTCCTCTGTAGGACGCCTGGCCGCCGTCTCCTCCTCGGGCATTTATTTATACCAAGCCTATTAATGTAAGCGCAGTGACAAGACTATTGCCCATGTGAAGGTCATTGCTGTGCCGTGGTGGCCGGTGAGGAGGCGCCTGGCCACGCGCAGGGCACGGGCAGGCGGCCGCAGTGGTGGCCGGTGCAGCCCGGTGCACAGGAAATGCCCTGCGGAATGCGGCCGGCAACGGCTGCCCTGTCTGCAGCCTCGGAGCTGCTGTGTGCCCGTGTTGTGTCTCCCGCCCCGCTCCTTCCATCCAGCCAAGATTCCCTGCTGTGTCCTGTAGGTACCTTGCGCTCCTGAGGTCGGCAGAAGGGGCATCAAGTTAGGTTAAGAAGTTAAGGTAAGGCCACGGCGCATTAGGGAAACTGAGACTGCAGTCTTTAAATTTAGAAGCTTGATCTTCTTTCACTTTCACCGGGACGGAAGCTGCAGAAAAACTGGGCCAAATTTGTGAGAGGCGCCCGCGCCGAGCGGCCACCGTCGCATTTCCTTGGCCCTTTAGTGTGCGGGTAGGGCTCAGGTGAAGCAGCGTGTTATGCACTGCTCCTGAACACACCCAAACAAATAAACAGGGAGAAACGTAGGAAAAGAACACCCTCGTGTGCTGCGGGCCTTGGTTCATGTGGGTATGCAAGATTGCGGAGAAGTTGAGGTTATCAAAATATAGATTGATTTAGGTACAAAATCAAAAGCTTCGATATTGTACATGCAAATACAAATAGAGGATTTTAATACTGTCTAGTTTGAGTGCTTTTAAAAGTACTGAAAACAGTAAAGGAATAGGCCTAAGCACTTCCATGTCATCCATTAATTGCCCAATGTGATATATCTTGTATATTCTTAATATATTGAAGGGAGTGTATCAAGAATTTTCCTGTTGCCTTAGCCATGAACCTGAACTGTGATCTTTGCAGTACATTTGCGATACTTAAGGATGAATTTCTTCGTGCTTTGTGTTCCTTATTATGAAATTCTTTCTCTCAGGACTGAATCTGAAGAAGAATATGCTAACTATATAATTTCTGCCATATAAATTATATATAAATATATGTGTGTGTGTATATATATATGTTTCTTGTTTGCATCATATGTCTTCATAGTCTGATTGGCACTTATCTTGTATACTGAGTTCAGCTTATTTATCATTTATCAGGGAGTATTTCCTTAAAATGTTCGATAGCCATTTATTGAATAAGAATTGCCTTGATCATTTTTACATTATTTGTTTTCATATGAATTTTTATATGAACAAAGCTCTGTTCAAACCCCAGCATTTTGCTAATGCTAAACATGCTGACAAAAGATTTCATGTGCGCTGGCCAGACCAAGATGGGAAGTAATAGCGAAGTGGCAGCCGTGTCAAAGCTCCTTTGAAAAGTGACTGCACATTGTATGGCAATCATAAGATCAACAGCAGTTTGCTTGTATAATGTACAAACTATTTGCTCAGTTGGAAAATGACCTAAATTCTAATACCAGCTGACACACACTTCATGTGTGACATTAGCCGACTGTCTTAATCACTACATGCCTCTGTTTCCTCAGTTATTGAAAAAAATAGTAATATGCACTCAGAAATATCTTAGCATTTATGAAGCACTGCATTGCTTGGGCATGATACTGTATTAAGTCCTAGGTAGTAGTGCAAAACAGGTCCTCTTATGACTGCACTTGTGAGTGACATGTGACATACAAATGACCGAGGATGCTTTTGTGAAACGGAATTTAGGTCACAAAAGGTCAAAATCGATGCACCTTGTAAAGCATGATACTCCAATGCCCAGCATTTTGGCAGTAAATTTGCCCCAAAATTTATCTGAAGCCTTTGGCACAACCATTGGCATAACATTATGTCACAGACGTAATAACTGTGGCCATAGAGAATTCGTGCCATGGCAGGGAAGTTGTTCAAGGGTTAGCGAGGAGCAGGACCTTCAGGGAGCTGTTACAAGGAGGCCCGTGTGAGAGTTTCACACTATTAGAAGACACTGCAGGTCTTCTCAGAAGGTTTTGATTCTGTTTGAAGGCTGTCTTTAGCTAGAATGCAGTCAGATCATCTCAGGATGGAAAAATACATTTTTGCATTCATAGCTGGAAGTAACTTCTGTTATTCTTTCCATCACATTGAGGCTGGTATTCTCCATACAGTTTTGTCTAGTGGCACAAGGAATGGCAGGTAGTGCAGGTACCGAGGCCCTTCCAGCATGACAGAAAGGACTGTAAGCTATAGATAGAAATACTTGGCTGCTTGTGAGAATGGGGTGAATAAACCAAATCTCTGGCAACATATCAAACTAAAGCACATCTATTATTAAAATAAAACAAGAGGTCTCAAATTCCCCTTCACACTTAGAATTGTGGAAGCTGGAAACATGTGAAATTTATGTTTTCATTAGCCTTAGTGCCCAGCTCTTACACACATGCCAAGTTGATGTTGCTAAAAATATCAAGCTGTTGCAGAGTAAATAGATCAGTGTGACATAAACACCCTCAACACCTCCACGGGTTTAACATTGAGCTAAAGGCCAGTGTTGCTCCCAGACGAATAAAGCAGCAAGAATATATGTATCTTTATTTACCCTTTGCTTTAGCACTTCTTTTCTCTCACACCTACACAGTAACGTCGTAGAAGACACTGAAAGTTCCTACTCCTCCAGAGACAAAATATGAGTAATTCCTTACAACACATTTCTTTCTCTTGATAAATGTTCAGAAGAGGTTAGTTAGTAAATGGGAGTTGTCCCTGTCCCCACATTGACTATACTTCATTTCAAAGCCAGGAGCTCAGATATTACCGAGGACGTTAAGTTTATAGAATGTAGTATCTAATGTTCTTAAGCATATTGCTTAAAAGGCTGCCCTCTAGAAAAGTCATATTTTTTCACAAAGAGAGTTGTGTTGGCGGGTTGTTGCAGTCCCGCCGCGGCCTTCCCCGCGCAGGCTCCGTGCGGGCGCCCTCCCGCCCGCCCGCTCCGGGAGGCGGTGCCGGTTCTGGGGCCCCCGCCCGCTCCGGGAGGCGGTGCCGGTTCTGCGGCCCCGGCACCCGGGGACTGGGCGCGCGCCGCCTTGCGCAACGCGCCGCGCCAGCTCCCTGCCCCTGCCACAGGGCGGGGCCTCCCTGCTGGCCGCGCGCGGCCGTTGGCGGCCGTTGGCGGCCGTTGGCAGCCGTTGGCCGCGGGGGCGTGGGCAGCGCCCTGGTGACGGTGACGTGGAGAGGACGGGAGCCACGCGGTGCTCGTGAGAGCGCGCGGCTGAGTCACGCGGGGAGCGAGGATCGGCTTCCCTGCGCTTCCTGCTGTTGGGAATGTCCCTGCGCTGAGCCGCGCTCCTGGCAGCAGGCGCAGGGGACACGCGTCTCAGAGCTGCGCCTACCCCAATATCAGCTGTTCTCATTTCTGAAGTGATCCTTGAAAAATAGGACAACTCACATAAATTATAGTGCTCTTTCCCAAGGAAACCCAACTAGATGGATTTTTTTTTCCAAGTATATTTATACTTTTTTGGTGTTCCAACCTGGGCACCTGAAGAAATGAGTTAACTTTATATCATTCAACTCCTTTTGTCTCATTTCCCTTTCACACCATCACGTTGCCGTGCACATGACGCCAGTTATTATCTATTTCAGGTTACTTGTGCCCTATTCACTGCTAATGTAGGCAATGCCGACAAATCTAAACCCAAGAGAAGAGAGGAAAGATCAGCACTTCAGATCATGGTTTTTCTAACCATTCCTAGTGGTGCTGACTTAAAACATCCTGAATCAGAAAGATAGCAAGAGTTGACATTGGTTCCTTGAAGTTTTCTTCCCTTGTTGTGAGGGGAAAACTTATATATGTATCCTATCAAGCATTGAGTGTGTGACCTTGAAAAGTCAGATGAAGCATTATAAATAAATTTCAAAAAATTATTTGAAAAAAAAAAATCAAAACCTGAATTATTGGATCAGTTGCTAATGATTAAGAGCTGCATTATCTGTTTGTACTGGAAAAAGCAACAGAATATCATGGCAGAACATGGCAAAGCTCACTGCTCACACTGTTCTGTAGCACTTAAGAACAATATTTGGATTTTTTTTTTGGTGTTATATTAATTTACTGATAAAACAGGAAAATTTGCTAGTCCTACTGATTGCTGGTTAGGAAAAAATGAGAAAATACAGTAGGTCAGTAATAGTTTATCTTTTGGAAAGATAGTCTGTGCACTCCTCAAATTCAAGTAAACCTTGTATTATCTAATTTATAGAAAAGGTGCCATTCATATGACTTAAATTTTTCAGAAATGAGGAAATGACGAAATGACTTTCTTTAGAATCATAATAGAAAGTTTCTACAGATACTTGTGTTTATATCCTTGCAAGAAAGGGGCACGTGTTTCCTACAGAATGCATTACAACTAATAAACTGTGTGCCTTTCTCTTGATTTATCTTTATTAATAAATATGGATCAAATGGAGCATGCACAGCGATCTGAACAGCATTGAGCCTTTAGACCTAATCACAGCTAATCAACTCTATTAAACAGCATTGGCTAAAAATGAAAATATATATATATATATTTTACAAAGCACTTTTCATTTCCACAGGATTCAGTTTTATTCTCTATCAATTACTCAGTGCAGCAAATAATGTTGAGAGGAGGAGTCCTCCTAGCTATTATCTTCACCTTGGGTTTCTTTTTTCTACTCTAATTTTTCTCAACTACCTTAAGAGAAAGATGTTTTAAAAAATTTTAAAAACACCAAACAGAACAAAGCCCTGAAACTCATTCTGTTGAGTGACAAAATGGAATATATAGAAAATAATGAAAAAAAACCCCAACACATTCAGATAAAATAAACACATTCCGGTTAAAAAAAAAAAAAAGAAAAAGTAGATTCTGAATTAGAAACTTATCTGCCTCAACTGTACATATTTTAAGCCCAAACTGAATTAAACATCACATGTGACAGAGCAAAAGAAGTGGTTGTACTGTGATAAGGCACAAGAAGTTACCCCTGCTGACTACATTTCAGTGTGTGACTGAAGCCAATTAAAGCGAATGTTTTTGCTTTGAGAGCAGAGAGCTTTTTAATGGTGCTGCACATTTGTGGAGAATTAATTTTTCTCTCATTGGCCGCTTAATGTGTGTTATCCATATCAAGGTGTTTGCATAAGCGATTAGAGTTACTGTGTAACGTGGCTTAACCATAATGGAGAGGATCAGTGCACTCGTTGAGTTGCACAAGGATCTGCTTTGGGGAAGGTTCATCATCTGTGTTCTTAACTCCTTAGGAGTTCAAAGATCTACATGATGAGTGAGCAGCACAGGAATAAAGAATTATACCCATCTTCTTGTACCCTACATGTTACCTTTCAGTAACCAATTGAATTAAGGAGTGTATATATATATATACATATCAACATATATATATATAAATATCAACTAGGTATCATTATAGAATTGAAGATGGGATTCAAAGTGTTACTTCAGCTACTGTACAGGATTTGGGTTTTCAGTTCATGTGCATTTGGGATCCGTATGTAAAACAATAAGGTCGGCTATAAAGTAGTTACGCATCTGATGTCCGGCCCAAGCTCCTTTGGCTAAGCTTTCAATGTCAGCATTTTTGTTGCTGTTATTTATGGTAGGACACTAGCTCTGTTTTGTTATGCATATTCAGAGGTTTTCTTGTACTGTAAAATGCACTTCTGTTTGTTCTGTAAAACATTAGCTCGTTGGGGTTCTGTTATTATATAAATTTCTGTGTAAACACCAATCTCAGTGGACATAGGTACATTAAAATGCCTAAGCATCGTGTGTCAGGGCCTGCATCAAAGCAAGAATGTGCTCTGCCCAGTTTTCTCACACAGTGCCGAGCTTAAAATCATCAGGACAAATTATCTCTGTAAACAAATGCCCTTCTACCTAACTCAGGAAGGTCTCAGCAGTATGGAGCAGCAGCTGGGGCTAGTACTAGAACTAGAACTAGTACTAGGAAAAAGCATTCCCTTGTAGTCTGCAATGTTTATGGAGCTTGAACCAGAGATATTTTGGTAGGGAAGTGTCACAGAATCACGGGATGGTTGAGGTTGGAAGGGACCTCTAGAGATCATCCAGTCCAACCCTCCTGCTCCAGTGGGCACACCCAGAGCACAGGACACAGGACGGCATCCAGGTGGGTTTGGAGCCTCCAGAGAAGGAGACTCCACAGCCTCCCTGGGCAGCCTGTTCCAGGGCTCTGGCACCCTCATTCTTCCTCACATGGAGATGAAACTGCCTGTGTTTTAATTTACACCTATTGCCCCTTGTCCTGTCACTGGCCACCACTGAGAAGTTTGCCCCCTTCCTCCCTACATTCTCCCCTCAGTTGTATAAACAGCAATTACAGCTGTCAGAAATACTTGTTCACCTAGTTTTTGCAGTAGTATTTCATGTACAATTATGCTTGGATGTAATTACAGCTCCCCGACTACAACAATTAGTCTATGTCCCAGACCCTGCTCTGGCACTGATGTGAAAAGGAATAGCCTGCGGCTGCCTCTTACGCCTCTGGTCGCTGCTAGTGGAGAATCAGGGTCATTACTAGGAGTTTTTAGCATTGAAATGAGGCCCCAGCTAAGATTCAAGCCTCACTGTACACGTGTGGCCAACGACACCTCCGCCCCGGAGCTTACGGTGTAAACACAAAGTCAGGACAAAGGGCACAAGGCGGATCAGGCAGTGACATAACACAAGTTGTTCAGCAGTTTAACTGCACAGCCCTCATCTGTGTGTGCTAGAGCCGAACTGACCCTTTGGCCCCTTGTGCAGAGAAGGCCAGAGGAAAGCAGGGGCTCGTCTGTGCCATAGGGGGGCTGGCGAACGCAGAGCTGCGCCCCGGGCCCTGCTGTGACTCACAGAGACCAGCTCTGAGGTACTGCGTATGCAGACGCAGGGATTCCGGCCTCTGGGAATTCCTGAGGTTTCTCCAGAGATTCCCGCCTCTGGAAATCCCAGTTCTCCTCAGCGAGGAGGGGAGCGCAGAGAGGAAGGAGCCTCCCCAGCTTTACACCAATTTGGAGCTGCCTTCAAGACTGGGAAGCCCTTAGATAACAAATCAAAGCCAGTCTAGTCTCACAAGCAGGGCTGGTAGCTCTGCCTTGTGAGATTGCCCAACATTTAGCATTATTAGTAGTTCTATAGGAAAGTAAAAACAGTATGTTTGGGAAAAAAAAGAAAGATTACTGTCCATAGAAGTCCCATATACAAGGGTTATCTCTAGTGGATAGTCTTGGAAAGCAGTCTTAAGACAGAAGACCAGTTGTGCTTTCCACCACCGGATAGTTCCCCGGTGCTGTGCGACATTCAGGATAAAATCAGTGTGTGTTTGTACACGTCACTGTGGGCAGGAGTCAGCCCAGGAGCACGTCTGAACACCAGACTTCCTGCCCTGGCGTTGAACAGGAAAGATGAGACTTCTGTGTGCAGGGCCAGACACCTCACGTATACTTCAGCAAGAGCCACGCTGGAGCAACAGGATATCCTGCTTTAAATAATAAAGATAGTGAAGACTGTAGACCCATCTGCTTCTTCTCTTTACCTTGATTTACAGTTATGATATGAAACAAGATCCTGAGACGGATGCGCTGCTTTCTCCTAAAATGGTGAGAAAATGCAAATATCTGAACATTCGTAACTGTAACGTGATACACGTGTCTGTCTGCCCTATAAGCAGAGTGCCAGGATTCCGGTATTCAGCTGCACCTATTGTAGCATTATTTGCTCCACACAGCACTTTTACAGAGGGCTGCTGCAGTTATGCAACAGAATTTGGAACATAAAGAGAGTTAATACAGCTATAAACTAGAGTCAAGGCTTAGGGATGCTGCAGATGAGAATCTGAGAACACTAGCACCATTACCACAAATCCTGTGTTTATTCTTTTTAATGATTCTTGCAGCTGATTAGAATGGTGCAATGAGGCACATTACACATTTTACAATGAGGCACATTACATATTTATCTTAATAAACATCAGACATCCCAAATTGATGTCTTGTCAGCAGAGTTGTGAAACGAATGAGTTCTACCCATGATGGTGCTGACCTTGTTTTAATTCTAGGTTTGTTTCATTTCCTCCACCCCCACTCCGGTTCTGCAGCAGATTTAAGCTGCTTTCGGCCACTACCAGCAGCAGCAAAGTGGCTGTGTGTGCTTGGGTACTAATAGCTTCCTCTTTCAGCTCAGTGGTGCTTGGTGTTTTATCACAGCAAGCACAAATCATGGACTGCATAAAAAAGCAAACTTAACCATTCCATATTAAAAGCAACCCTGTGAGTACCAATTGTCATTTCTAAAAGCATAGAATAGCAGACTATAAAATCTGGCACTGACCATTAACATATCTTCAACTAATGACCTTGAAATATATGGCTGCATTAGAGAAAGGCACTGAGGATTCTAGTAACTGATAGCCATAAAGATGAATATACACAAGAATAAAATCAAATATGTTAATCAATTATACGAGTAGAAATGATGCAAGTCAAAATAACTTTCAATGCCATTTCTCAAACCCTTCGATACTGTATGGCATTTTCTTTCAGGATGAATCTCTACTGGTTAAACTGTGCCTGTCCCAGTCACTCTGAAGACCAGTCTTGCCTGATAAAATGCACGTTCTCCTGCCTCCTGCCATGTCAGACATGGAGCATTTCTGGGACCGTGGCCTCGGCCTTGCCCAGGGCTCCCTTGGAAGAGCCTAGCAGGGCTCTGTGGGAATGGCTCACACCAAGACTCCAACCATCTCTTACGAGCAGAGACTTCACAGGAATTTGAAAGATTTTTAAGGAAATATGTCTTGCTTTCTCTAATGCTTTAAAGAATTCTTCAAAATGATGCATGGAAAAAATAGCTCCTTGGGTTTTCCGTCTCCCTCCCTCACAATTCTTCAAATGACGAACTCTTCCCGCATGTAAACTTCTTTATTAAGACCCAGCAGAACTGATAGCTGTAAGCCAGGAATGTGTTCACTGGAAATGCACTCGCCTCTCAGACAGGAGCTCTATTTCTACCCTGGGTAACGGGGACATTTCACTAGTGCCTCCGAAACCCAGGGACTTCTCAGCAGCCAGAGGGGCTTTTCCATGACCCGGGTGCTCTGCGCTCCAGCTCTCATGTGCCCCACAAACAAGAGCTTGGGCTGCTCCTACCAGGCTCTATCCAGGGAAAACCACCCTGTTCCATCTGGAGGCTTCACCCCGGCAGCAGTGCTGCTGCCTGGGGTTGCCTGATAAGACATTGACAGCGTTTTACAAACAAACAAACAAACCCTCCACTAAATTCTTTGGATATCTGTGATACAAGACATGTGAAAATTAGTCCCTTTCATATGTTTTTTCCCCAGAAACAATGCTGTGCTGACTACAATTAGCTCTACGTGTTTGATATTTGCCTTTGCACCATATCAAATCTTCCCCCCTGTCTTCCTCCCTTCTTTCTCCCAGGCAAACATTTGCATACTGAGTAACTTGAAAGGGAAAACATGCTCATGCAGGAGGCTCCTGCGTTTTAGATTGCGATTTTACTCACTCAATGTCTTATTTTTTATTTCAATCCCATTTAACAATTGCTCATGTTACAGCTTTCATAATTTTCAAAACCATAATATTCAACCAGCCCAGAAGCCATAAACTGTGGATCTATATGAAAAAAAAGTATATATTTCTGTTTTTCACTGTTTAAACTAACATTACAAGCTCCAGCTTCGTAACCAAACTGCATCAGACTGATCAAAAATGACAAATACATTAAAAATGTAAAAAGATTAAATTACACTCAGATATATTCTTTCAGCAACTTTCTATCTTCTGTTTATCTATCACTGACCTAAGGTATTTTAAACACTGAATAATGTGATTTCTGACTAAAAACAACAAGGGAGAAAAAAAACAAGGCAAAGTGCAGCAAAATACCTGCCCTACGCAAACATTTTATCACTTTGGTACAGACAGTGTTTCCTAAAGGCAGCACTTGAGGCTCACACACGGCCTTTGGGTTCCAGCTTCTTCTCTGGCATTGCCTTTTGAGAGACACCCACATGAAACAGGTGCTGTCACTGGGATCACTGATATTGGGGCTAGTAAAATCAATGCAGAGGCTCTGGTTTCTGGCCATTGTTGGCTAGTTAACTATTATCTTATTACCTAGTAAGAACAATCAGCAGCTTAGGCAGACAATGTACCTAGCTATGGATTTGTAGGACAGGGTTCCTGCTCTCCTAGGCAGAGCTACAGATGCTTTGCCAGTAATTTGTACCCTCTCAAACTGTGGGGAGGCTGGATAAAGGATGGGGAGGCAGAGAAAATTCAGTCTTTTTAGCACGTTTCTTCTTTCATTTCTATGGTTTCTGTGATTTCCATTCCCCCTCCTTCCTGGAAGGAGACCTGCACATTTTCTTGGGCCTCTGAAAGTCATTCTCCCTCCTAGGCCTCCTTTGCAGACTGTTTGTGTTATCAGCAGTTCAAATTTCTTCCGAATAGGGGAGCAAGGTCTAATTAAAGGCTCCCGATATTTGTGCTGTCTTCCCTGCCCTAAAGGAACCGAGCTGCTGCCAGCTATTAAAGATGGTTGGAAATACCCTGGCATTATAGTCACCAGGAAGCAGCGAGTGCACCCTGTCCTCGTCTGCCTGAAGAGAAAAACTTCCCTGCTACGGAATGAGGAAAAGAAATCCCAATCCTCTTTAGACACTCCAGCGAATAATCTTCCTCTCCAAAGAAAACCTCCCATTTTAGGTTGAATTCCTAGTCTAATAAGGAATCAGCGGCAACATCTTGCAGCTCATACAACTCCTTATAACTAATTTGAAAATCTTTTAAAAGAAACATGCCAAGTGTGCAGGCATGGGTGTTGTAAGGCCCAATATAAATAAAATACAGTAAAATCTGGAGTGGGTGGCTGCTATTGCAGGTGGTTAGTTACATCACTCCAGATTTGGCTCCCTGCCCTGCACACTATTTAGCTATCCAGTAATTTTCTGTTTTGTGGAGCAATGACACACGCTGCAGTCTGACAGAGTTCCCATTACTGCAGTGACAGTTCATGGTTTCCCTGGAGACCATAGAGTTTATGATCAATTTATGGCTGCTTTATTACAGGTATTGTCAGTGGCTATAGATTCCCAATATTATGCGCTAGTAACTCATTACTTTTTTTTTAATGACAATTCATTAACTTGTCTTGTAACGTGCTGCCTAATATAGAGCATTTTGCTTTGATTTACAAGGGTGGTTGGCAGTCTCTCTCTGTCCTAATGGTGAGTAATGGGCAGCACAAGCATAATGGACAGAACAAGAGAGTTAATGAATCCTGTAATGATAGGAACTGTGCAATATTGAACCCATTTCATTTGTAAAATATTTTATGGGATTCTAGTCAGCTGTTGAGCCATGGAAGAGCCTAGAGCAGTAACTGTGGGACAGAGCAGGAGTCGGGTCCCTCCCGGGTCCCGGGTTTGGTGCTATCAGCAGCACCAAGTAGAACTTCCGCCTGTGAGTCACGCAAAGAACAAAAAACATTGTGTGAAATATGAGATCACAAATAGCCCCATGTCAGCTGAAACAAATCCACTGGCTAAACTAGCTTTGTGCCACCTAATCCTGCAGTGCCACCTTCCAGTTTGGCTACTGTGGGCGACACTGGAGTATGTTGAACAGATGGGCAGCACCAAGCGAATGGCCCCTGCTTCTTGGTGGGCCCTGAAGTTGGCGACGTTTTCTGGTGCGTCTGAACTAGCAGAGCAGCAGCCCCTGTGTCCGTCCCGCGCAGCCGCGCCCGAGCAGCTCCAAGAGTTTGTTCCCAACTTCCCCTCCTCGCACTCGAAGACAACACAGACACATGAACCACGAGTGCTGCCCGGGCAGTTTGCACCAGGCAGAGCAGATTCCAAGAGGAACAGGACCGAAAAAATCTTGGGATACAGTTTGGACAGTCTGACTTCTTTAAGGCAGGCAGCAGTTCAGATTAGGGGTCGACCTGCTGGAAAGCAGCTCTGAAGAGAGGGACCTGGGAGTCCTGGTTGACAGCAAGTTAACCA
>JAUBOD010000208.1:6504994-6530652 GCA_032353885.1 Nothura maculosa | reverse complement strand
TAAGAGCATGAGTTATTTTGATCTGATTGAGGTTATTGTTTTTCAGTTTGCAATAACAATGCTCCAGTAACAAACCACAATTTAGAGTTTAAGTGAAGGAAATCAAAAAGGCAATACAAATGATAAAGGAAGAAACTCATTGCTTTCATTTTATGGAAAGCAAAGTTCAAGAGAAATATGACCAATACACAGCACACTTTTTAAAAGTAGTTACACGTGAGGGAGGTGAAGGAAGAACCTGAGACATTCGCACCAGATGCATTTCCTCACAGGAGGAAGATGCAGGCAGAGCAGTGGCGGGATCCAGGCCCAGCACGTGCGTGCTGTGCAGGGCAGCAGCTGAACGCGCCGCGTGCAGCAGGGCCCTGCTGGCCAGGGCAGCGCCTTGCACAAGACGTGGCAGGCACGTTCGCGGAAATCCAGCAGGTAGGAAGCTTGCCACATGTTCTAAGAAATCCCTCATTTATATTTGTGATTACAGAGCTTCACTTTGGTAATTGCTTTAGATAATGCTCCCAGGCTGCCTTAGGGAAAATCAAACAAACAAAAAACCCAGCAATAATAATCTTCTTCTTTATAGTCCTGTACCATGGTCAGCTGTGAGGCAGAGCTTTAAAGACCATCAAGCCTTCAGGCAGCAACATACAGGAAACTATAGAAATATTTTTCTTAAAAACACATTTCCTTTTAAGAGTGATGCTGGTTCGCTGTGCAGACCCTGGGCTCCGCACAGCTGCCTGCAGAGCTTCTCCATACGGTGCAGCCCCAGCCCTGCTTTGTGCACACGGTGCGAGCAGTCGGTGTGGGCACAAGGCGGGAGCTGCAGCCCCACGTCCAGCCCCGCACGGATCCTGACGAACCGCAGGGGAAGGCGGCAGCGCAGCTCCCGTGCCAGCGATGCCAAAGGCACCGGGCACCTCTACAGCCCCTTCCTTTGGTTCTCTAGGCCATCAAGCACCTAATTAGCTTTTAGTCTGTGATTACTAGTTTGACTCAAATTTGCTGAGAGAATAGGACCTCTTTGGGAACGCACTAACCTAACAAGCAGCCGTGAGCTCTGCCGAGATGTCCTTTCTCAGCACTTGGCAGGCACTAAAGCACATTAATCGCCTGCAAAATTGCACAGTCTTTACACCACCACTGGTAGCTTCTATTAACTATAGGATCTATAGGATCCTCCACATGCAGTGTTCTATGAATTCTATAACTTGATAGTTTTTAATTTTTTTTTTTAAAGGGTGAATGGCCTCTCAAATAATTTCACAAATATTAAGGATCTCGTCAGGGGAATGGGTGAGGCATCAAGCTATTAGAAAGAAAACTAATTAGTTAAGAAGTAACAAGAATAATGAAACAATTTGTTATTAAGTAAAACTACTTTAGCAAACTGAGTAATTCACAGCGTTTTTAACACTGATTCAATAACCAAAGTTGAATTCCCAAGTCACTGACAGTAATTCCTTGCTGTTTGGGATCACCATATGCACCCACATTTCAGAACTTGTACATAGTACCATTCCATCTCCTATTCCCTCTCAGAAGAAGAAACTAAACTTTTAAAAATATTTTAGTTTTGAATCAAGTAAATAGACCATGATGAAAAAAATAAAGTTTCTCTATCTATAGCTACTGATATCAAAGGTTCAGGCTTCCCTGCTTGAAGCCAAACAAGGTGCTTGGCCAAGGCATTCCTTCTGGCAGCAGTTTAACTTTAAGCTTACTACTCTAAAGGAGACGTGGTGGTTAAGACAGACTGTTGCTCTCAGAGCCAGGCTGACACGATTAATGTTTAACTGGGGTTGGCAGAGAGCTGTTATAACCAAACAACATAAAACGTAAGACTGCCAAAGGGACCTGGTCCTCTCAGAATAAATATACATCACAATATGTCCCAAGATATGTACAAAATAATTAGAAGAAAGGATATGCTTTCATGCATACAGAATGCTTTAAAGAAAAAGATTTTACTGATTTGACACTTGGAACTCTATGTGGGTTAATGTCTTTTAAAAGATGCTTTAGCATTTCTTAGTCGCATGAAAAATCAATTACTTTCAAAAAGGAAATATCATTTAATACAGCATACCCACACACACATATGCATGCACAGTGGTGCATTTCCGCATAATTATCCTGAACTCGAGCTAAATGTCATTAATCTGGAAGATCTCTTAAACTGAATTTTCCTATACACATGAAAGCAAGCTATTTAAACCATATAATTCTGCTTGGTAGGGTTATGCAGGGAAGAGATACCTTTTTGGAAATTGAAAAGGGAGAGTTGAGGAAAGAAATGCTAGTGTGTGAACTAGACAGAGCTGAATGCGATTTTAAAACCCACTTAACAGCCAAGGACAGAAAACAACTGTATGAATTATCTTGGGGATGATACTGTAATTCTGCATTTTGTTGAATTTTGCAGCAGATTCAGATCATTATTTTTTCTTTAAGTGCCCTTTAAAGCCATATTGTTTCACTGGCAAGCTTTAGAAAATGGTCTCACAAACCATATTCTCAGTTGTCATAGAACTACATCTTCAAACCAGCTGCTAGCAAACAAATTACAAGGAATCATCATCCACGAAAGAACTATAAAAATCTTCATTTGTGATGCGAATGATGAAGAGACTGTTTCCTACTACAACTCGCTAGTAATAGGAATATAGATTGCGGACAAAGCATCCACAGTTGTCGTGCTGAATACTACTACGTTTGGACCAAGGAATAGAATACATTTCTTCTGCAGACATCAAGAGCTCTTTAATTAAGCATTCAGCTGGTTTTTCTGCGCCTGAAATATTATCCTTTCAGGCTTGCACGGAATTGCCCTAAACCCCCAGTGCTGTGTTTTCTGAGGAGAGGCGCAGCACGAGGAGCGCTTACCTCGCTCCCAGCCGTCGAGCAGGGTGAGCAGCGCGCTCTGCAGCAGCTGCGTCCAGGCGGCGCGGCTCTTCTCGGCGCGCGCCATGGGTGAGCCCAGGAGCGCCCTGAGCGCCTGCAGCGCGGCGGCCGCGGGCAGGGCCAGGTGCGCGCCGCGCGCCCGCACCGCCGTGGCCTTCAGCACGCCCAGGATCAGGTACAGCAGAGTGGGCAGGACGGAAACGCTGCCTGGAAAACCAAGCAAACGGGTGTCACAGAGGTGAAAATATCCAGGCACCTTTAACATTAAAATAATGTAAGTGTTTTACTTGGCGTTCTCTATTCTATTCATCATTTATCATTTTAATTATTAGTGTGAACGTATACACTAGTAACTTGGAAAAACAGCTTCAAATAGGAAGCACCGAAGGTGTAGAAGCATTAAGAGCTGAGAAATCATTAAAGTATACCAACTACCAAATGGTGGAAAACAAATTATGAGCACCTGAGTATGTTTTGCAAGGAAAACAATATCATGAAGCAAATTAACAGTAGCAATTTCAAAACCAGTAAGAAGAAATAATTCTCCACCATGATGTGTAATTAGGCAAGGATCTCATTGCTCCAGGAAATCACTAAAGATTTTAGCAAGGCTACCAAGAAGCTCTCAGAAAGCAGCCAGGTACAAGGCATAGCCAGGACTATAGCAGCAACATCTACCAAACATTTCGGGAAAGAGGAGACCTAGGAAGACAAGCAGGTGATCCCACGGTCTATTTAAGAACCCTTCATTTGTCCCTGAACATCTGGTAGTTGAGATGCCAGAACAAAGAACTGTCTATAACAAGCCCAGGAATAAGAAGGTAAAGCAGTTTTGCATATTCCCATGTCTTTGGGCACAATAGGAGTACAGAATCCTGTGCATGTTGCAGACAATCTCAAATCCTGCATACTTACAGGTTTCTTTCAGCTCAAATTTTGATTCAGCAAAGCACAAACTCCTTCCTTATTCAGGAAAATGCTCACGTTTGACATATTGAATATATTTGTACTATACTCTTTAGAGATCTGTTAATAATCGACCTCTGACCTATGTGTAAATCTCTCCTGAACCTCAGAATCATTACCTTCTATTTTAAACACTCAAATATCTAAAAATTGTCTGCTTGAATGCAGTAGGAAACAGAGTTGAGGAATATCATTTATTAATAAATTTTATTATGTGTAAGCATCATGACAGGTGCCTGAAGTAAGAGCTATTCACAGGACTATAACTTCAGTTTCCCACTAAAGGAAAAAAAAATAAAGAAACAATTCTCCATAAGCAATATATGCACATAGGTATCTCTCTTGCCTTTGATCACCTGAGTTGTCTTTGGAGACGCTTCCTTACCCAACTGACTAGACAGCAGATGTTCATTTCAGTTACCTAACACTTAGGTTCTCTAGTGTAAACGTTGCATCTGGTCTGATCCTGAGAGCTGTTCGTTTGTGGAATAACTTGAACTGTTGAAGACAAGTACTACAGGGAGGAAAAAACCTCACAGATCATTTTTCTTACAAGAGAGCTGCCCTCAGAACCAAATGATGCTGTGCCTGATTCCTTCTGCTTTGAACCGATAAATAATGGTCTACAGACGGAAAAATGAAATCACCCTGCAACGACAGCAAGAGCTGTCAACTATTTCACTTGCAGTACAGAGTCTCCTGAAGCTGAAAGCTTGCCAAACATGATAGAAGAACACTGTAATACAGCATGAATGCAAGAGAAGAGAGGGAAAAAAAAAAAGGAATTGCCATAGCTAGGAAGTTTTGCCTAACACAAACTAACACATTTGCCTAACACATAACTTATGGAGGAAAAAGAGCAGTAAGAAAGAAAAGCTCTATAAGGTATGGCTATATAAATACTGAAGCATCATTCACTTGAATATATTAAAAAATAAAAAACAAACAAGAAAAAACAAAACAATCAAAAAACAAACAGCAGCATCAAAACGCTTAAACAGAATTTGGAGCACACCAAAATGATGCCTGTCAAAGATATGAAAGTCAAATAATTGAGAAGTTAACCCTCTATAACATTTCAAATATTGCGTTGTAGTAAAGCCTTTGCCTTTTGATTTCAATTGACATGACACCTTTGCCTTTTGATTTCAATTGATGACTGCATTATAAATTCCCAGATAGCAGATTCAAGTAGAACAGATACATATTGCATATTGTTTAGCAAACTTGCCAGTACAAAATTAATCTGTTAATTATGTGTGGGAGGAAAATAAAAACTACTTTCAATTGCTTCAGTGATTTGTTTTATAATCTGACAGTAACAAAAGTAATCAGAAAACTGTCAGAAGAGAAAACTTGGTCAGATTCCTCCAGCTGAGAAAATGAGTTAATAACAAGGGGTTCAGAAGAGCCTCACATTTTTTTACTTTTCCTCTTTCCTTGTGATGAAACCACATACCTTCAGGAGAACAGATCGCAGGGACATCAGAGAGGATAACTAATGCTGCCGCTACCAGTCTGCTCCCATCCTCTGACAATAACTGATGTTTTCCAGATTGAACTGCAGGGCTACAAGTTAATTTAGGGTTGAGCTGGGGAAGTTGTCTGACAAGAATACAAACACACAACTCCAGCGTTGCAAAGACCAATGATTTCCCAGGCACCAGTCCTCCTGTATCTTTGCCTTCTCCAAATTCTGGCAATGTTTCCTTTTCTGCAGCACCATCATCAACTACAACAAAAGAGATGAAACATGACAGAAATCAGCAAATTGCATTTTACTTCCAAAAAGTTTTCATCATAGAACTGTTTCACCATCAAACGATCATCTTGACAAACACACACATGGCGCACACAAACACAGAGTGTTCCTACTCCTACGGGGACACCCATCCTTCTGAATGAAGAAACTATGCAGTGTTCGCAATAGGTTGAGAATTAAAACTTGCTGAGGTATCGTGCCAATATAATTCCTCGTGATGTAAGGATTATTTCCACACACACCCCACAATTTTTTCAGAGGAATTAGTAGAGCCTGTTGTGCAACAACCGGGGATGCCAACATTCTTTTTTTTGCACTACTAATATTAATCCTTCTTTTTCCCCCTAGGATTTCTCCCTTCTTTTCCCTGTGATTCTCCCCACTGCAGCTTCCTCAGTTCCCTGTCTTCACTCTCCCCTCTGTTCATCCCCTCCAGGCACCTCCAAAACTATGGGCTATCTATAATATCGCCCCAATTTCTTAAGTCAGGCACCTGGAAAATACATAAACCACAAGTAGTGCCAAGCTGTGAAACACTTAGGTTAAGAAACACTTCTGTTTCTTAACAGAATTGCTTTCAAAATGCAATTTTCCAAGAGAGAATTGCCTTAACCCTAGTAAGAGATATTTAGCCCCTTGTACATCATTGTACCTTCTGCACTTCTGCGTTTCTCTTTCACATGTTCCTGAGCTGCAAAAAGAATGAGCCGAACCACTTCAAGGGCAGCAAGCTGAATGGCAGGTGATTCTCTGGTCAGTATCAGTCGATGCAAAACATTCAACAGCTCTACACCCAGCTCCTACAGCAAGAGAAATGCTTAATATACTCCCTTGAGATGCAAAAATTTTAGAAACAGGCATTCTCAGCCAAATGATCAACTTTCATTAAAACCAACACTATGATTCAGTCTCACTAAGGTGCAGAGTACTGTTGATACAATCACAAGCTTATTTTCCGTAGATACTTAGAGCTCCTAGAAACAGGAAATATTCCTCAAATCTCTACAAAAAGAAAGCAACAACTAATTTATGAAACCCAAAAAAAGTAGAATCTTCGCAAAAAGGAAAAAAAAAAAAAAAAAAAGGAAGGAGAATAAAAAAAATTACCAAGAATATGCATTTGCCTTTTCCTTGCTATTCTATCTAACAGAGCTTTTCCTAACGGCTCTCATCCTTTCCGATACGTCAGGTAGAGGAGTGTTAACAACAAGGCACTGCAGCCCTCTCTTGTTTACAGCCGCTGTCTTAAACTCCAGTTCTACCCCAGCCTGTCCCTACAGCAGCTTCCTTTGTAACCAACAACTCTGCCCTGGACGAGGTCCCCCGTGATCTCCTTGTCACTGAATCCGGTGCCACCGACTCTGAATTGCCAGCCATGGCACCACAACTAACGATACATTCCCTGGAATTGCCAGCTCTGCATTATGGGATCGTGTCCTGGCCTGGCTCCCAGGTAACGAGATGACCAGTTCTTCCCACACAAGCTCCCTGGCCTCCCTACCCCTCACGACCAACACAGGTTCTGCATCCTGCTCCCTTTCCCTCCTCCCTCTGCACGTTTGGGCCTGGCTAAAGCACACAAGTCACCGCTGAACACTCCTGGCTGTAGAGCAGGCAGCAGCAACAGCATCCAGACTAAAATTATTCCTTAATGCGGTCTTCTCCTAAGGATGTCAAAGGCTCCAAGTAAGAAAGAGAACCTTTTCTGCCTAACTCTTCAAAATAGAGAATGTACCAACAGAAATGGATGCTTTAGCATACTGGAACATGTTACCTCCTGGCAGATATTTGTCCGAGAGAAACTTAAAATTATTAAGGATCCCCTGACTTTTTACATATTTATTGGATTTTTCATTTTCAGATAAGCAAATACTCAATGCTACAAAACAACTTATATATATATATTTGTTGTCACTCTGTTAGAAAGTCCCTTCCCTTCATCTAATTTTGAAAGCTAAGGAATCCTATTTATTTTTACATAAAGGTAGCGAGCTTTCACAAGCACTGAAGACTTGATTTCAATACCAAATTATCTGTTCCTGAATTTTCTGAATAACTCTTAAAAGCTTTTTAAGAAAAGAGGTTGTATCGGCAACATTCTTTTCCTCATGATATTAAAGTTTTCAACTATTGAATTTTAACAAGGAACAAAAAGAAAATAAAAATGTAATGCAGATATTCCACTAAATGCAGTTTGACTAATGAAACCGAAACATCACCGGAACTAACAAATTAGTGAAACTTAAACATTATTGAAATTGACATTATTTAATTACAAGTATATACATAATACATACTGCATAACACACATACAAATTCTGATTGATAGAATGAAGAAAAATAAGACAGTTCTGCATATTAAATATGATTCTGAATTTAAAACTCAAGAAATTGCTTGTTTTAAATGAGGAATTGGGAAGTAGAAAACTTCAGACCTCTTAGAAGACTAAGGTTTTTTTTGCATAACTGTTCATTTACATACAATTAATTCTCCTTTTCAAACAAATTTTCAGAACTGTAAGTCAATTCTGCCTAAAAATCATGAGTATCACCAAATACACATAAAAATACTTTCTTTTGATATGCAGCAGGCATAAAGCACACACGCTACAAGGAAGCAAAGATTATACTGAGGACAAACTAACAGAATGGAATGTACTTAAGACAACCTTTCCGTGCCATGAACAGACCACATAATTTTCCTCTGTAATAAACAGGACTGTTTTAGATGCAAAGAAACTGATAATCAGATACTACACTCATTACCAACCAATAACTCACACTCACTTTCTCCATCACAGCAGCATGCTGTTTAGTCATTGAATGGAAAAAGTGATTTGGGGAAGATTGGCCTTGCTCAGTGCCATAGGGCAGCAAGTGATAAATAACACTCATGGACCTTGAGTGCTTTAAGAGACAGAAAACCTCTTCCCAAATCCCTGGACTTTTGCTTGGGGGTTTTCATTACTGTTACCTGATCAGCACCTATTTTAGACCTTGGCCACGGTACATCAAAGAGTGCTTGGAGAGCGTGTAAGCAGGCCACGATGTTCTCCATTGCTGCATCTGACCGAGGGGAGCAGAGAAATTCCACGCTAATTCCTGTAAACATCAGAAAAAAACAATCTTGAAAATTTAAAAAGTAGATTTGTAAGTTGTCTACAGTGAACAGACATAAAAATAATGTGAACTTTATTTGCACCAGTGAACTGATCTCCTACTGCGAACATTTGGAGCAAAAACTCTATTTCCAACACAACAATGAAAGGACTTCTGCTTTTAGGCAGTGTAAGAAATGATGTGAAAAATGAACAAGAGGAACAACTTCAGAAACGGAATAAAGAATAAGTCCTTGGTAAACTATATAAAACTTAAAGCACTAACAAAGTAGCACAAGAGGGCAAATAAATTATGTCTTCAAAGCCCACTTTTCATTGAAAGCAATAGAGTTAAAAAGGGAAGCTGGCTTTTATACAAGAAAGGTGAGTCTGTGATTCAAAAGAAAAGTCATATATATCTAGGTCATATAAATTCATTTCAAGAACAAAATAAGGATACAAAAGAGAGATTAAAGAGAAACAATATAACCAGGAACACCTACAGTGTGTCAATTTAGAGATTTAGAGTTTTCGGACCCAACTGAACTGTATGATTAGTCTGAAAGCAGCAGTTAAGAAGCTTGAACAGAGCTTTATGTGAAACAGTGTAACTTCTGTGAAGCCCTCTGTAACTGTAGGGCTACAACCAAGATCAGATCTATGCTTAAGCCTGAACACGAATGTTTATGGGCAAAGCAGTAAATTGAGACTCAGCTCACACTGTATATTTTGCTTTATATTTTTATTTTTTTTAAGTCCAGTTGGGAAAACACACAATTTTGCCATTAACATTTTAAATTCTTCTGACTATATGTTTTTCAAAGAGATTCAATATTCAAAAACGCAGTCAGGCATGGAAAATTAAATACCTTTACCAACAAGTAAGACCTATAACTATTAAAATGACTTCTTGGCTTACAACATCTAGACAAGTTACATGCTCACTAACCCAGGATGAGATGAAACCTGTCGGTATTAACATCCTCAGGAGATTTCACCAAAGGTCTGGAAGAAGAATCTTGGCACATTGTAGTTGGGGTGACAGGTCTGGAAAGGTTTGTTACTCCTTCATCCGGATCAGCAACGATAAAACCCGTGCTGGTAAGCCATAATGCTGCAGCATAAAGTATTAGTGCCCAGGAGTTGTAGTAATGAGGTCTGGCACTTTCGATTGTCTCTGCTGTATAAAATGTACCACCTACAGGAGAAGAATTTACTGTTTCAAGGATGCAATTTATTTTCAATGACAATATTTTCTCACTCAGATAGCTGAGATTCATCTTCTTATTGCAATGATGTTTACTGTATTTTATGTCTTTTTCCAAAAAGCATACAAATGTAAAATTCAGGATAGTGATGATGCTTTATTTGGACAGAATACAATACAATTATCTCATCGTTTTTAAAGCATAGAACTCTAAAACAAAAAAAAAATTAGCAAACAAACACTTTTCCTACCATTGAAAACTGTTCTCAAAAGCAGTCATTATCTTTTGACAGGTACACAAGTATGTCCCTTATTCACTGTATAATTTACATCCTCAAGTTAGCTTGGATATTATGACAAGTACTTGCAAGTGATCCATGAAAATACAATTTATTTGCCTTCCTACCTTCAGCAGGTAACTGAGATGCATATTCTGAAGGCAAAGTTAAGAGAGCGAAATCCTGGAGTGCCGCAAGCCAGAGCTTGCTCAGGGTTCCCAGATCTGCCTGAACCAGTTCTAGGAGCCCACTGACCGAGGACGCTGTCTCTCTGTAGTTTTCTTCTGCAGAGTTGGCAATTTTCAAAGAGTGATTGTGTGCATTGCTTAGATTTTTCTGTTTTTCAACTGCAACTATGTAAACCTGTTTAAATATTTGGAGGAAAAAAAGAGAGAGAAGGATTCACAAACTCTGGAAACACTTGGAAAGCTAACGTGATCGCAAGCATAGCTGCTTGTTTAGCAGGTCTGTGCTAAGTTTCCTGGCATTAATTCTTATGTCAAATAGGCAGGTGCTAAACAAGCACTTAGAAAAGAATTCCCTCCCATCTAATCTCAATGCAGGAATATGGAAAAAAATGTGCTAAAAATCTTCTATGCAGCTCCAGTTCATTTCCTCACTCTCAGAAAAAAGTAGCTATTGCTTGTCAAGCTTCAGCTCCCAACCATCAAATCCTACTACAGTTTTAATCAATGGAGCTAAACAACCTATTACCTAACAATAATGTTCCTGATGATTCTAATACACCTGCAATCATGAAACCACTGTAAAAATCATTCCTTAGGCTCGTTTCAGTGTAGTTACACATTACAATTGTGATCAACTTCTCAAATGTCTGTTATTACTCTCTGTTAACAGCAAATGATGAAAAGGACAATATTGCATCATTTTAGACCTTGAGTTACCATCAAAAGGTTAACTTAAGGTTAATTTCCCTAAATGCCTCTTTAGTTAATTGAGAAAGAGGTTAGGGAAGGTTTCAGACCAACAGTTTGGTTTTGCTTCTGAGCAAGGCCCCTGGAGAAAAGCTCTCCCCTCCTCAACTACAGAGGAGACACAGGACAGCAGTTCAGCAAGGCTGGAGCTTCCTCTGCCAGTCTCCCTTTCCTGCAGGAAGGATTCTCTACCATTTCTCAGGTCACCATTGAAATGTTAAACTCTCTAGTCTGACAGGTACATCTCCTTCAATTTTTAACATTGCAATCTGAGAACTATGAGATGCCTGGTGATGGAACTTATTGAGAACTATTTCAATCATTTTTTCATACTTTATTACGCAGGCTCAAGTGATTTTACTCAAACCCAAGTATTTAACAAGCACTGCATGTACTCCTGAAAGCTAGTTTGATGAGATCTATTTTCTTTAAGCAAATGCAAACCTGTCATTGTATTAGTTCTTTCTTCATCAAGTCCTTCAATCAATGGTTCCACTGTTACTTTTCCAAAGATATCATTCATATTAAATTTGTGAATTAGTTAAGGTCAGGTTATTTACATCTTTCTTTTTAATACTGCAACAACATTACTTTGATTCCAGTTTGGACTAAAATGGGACTCTCTGATAAAGGAAAGGGGCAAGGGAAAGGGTTGTTTCATTATCAGCTGCTTCAGACAGGGATACTGGGAAGAGACCCAGACAACAGACACTTAGTTCAATATGTTCAGCAAATTTAAATGTAGCGACTATCACACTCTTGACCACAGTCCAAAGTCTCACCATATTCCTCAGTCTGCATTGGAGGGAGCCATTTCCTGGTTAAAGTTTTATAGAAATAGTGTGTCCAAAGAAAACCCTTACGTAATGCGAGAATGACACTAATTTGGATCTCAGATTGAAATGGCATTATGTTAACAAAGCACACACTATTTTCTGTTATCTCAGTAATTTTTAATCTATTCCTTTAGTATTTCGCCTGCATGCAACCTGACCAAGGCTCACTTTCCCAAACTAATGTTGCTTAAGAATAAACAAATCCCTTAGGTGCGTAACATCAAATGCTGGAAGCATGAAATGTGCAAGAATCTAAATCCAGGAATCAGGATCACACTTTATCTAGGCATTACACTGCTAATTCTTAGTAGTTAACCTTGCATTTACACATATTAAAATATGCATCCATGTGAGCTGCCAATGCCAATAAACAATGATAATACATGATGAACACTTGAAATGGGTAGGTTCAGTGGAACATCTCTGTAACTCTCTCTACCTTCCCAATTTATACTGTAGTGTAAACAATTGAAGCAGCTGTGCCATTTTCAAGATCACAAATCATCTCAGCACATTTATTTTTTAATGTAGGCAGGAATAATATTCACACAGTGCTTGAGAAATCAAAGGAAGGGAAAGCACAAGCAACTAATGAATGGAGCACATTTTCTGAAAACATTTGATCTGAAAGGTTCTCACTCAGCTAAGAAAAATCAAAACTATTTTTTACCGAGCATTACACTAACCTCTGCCCAAGCCTTAAGCACGGCCAAGATCTCCATAGTTGAGGTGCTTTCGTTATACTGTTGACTCTGTGCTTCTTTTCCAGCCTGTGCTTTGACCAAAGAGGACACCAGCAACTGGTGAACCCTTCGAAGGTCACTAAGGTCACTTACTACCCCACTTGCTATCCAGGCACTGCACACCTAGTGTCATAAAACAAGATCAGTTAGGAACAACAGCCAAAAAAAACAAGTGGTTACCTCTTTCTCCAACCATAAAATGATGTAAAGGACATTTCAGTTTTACTCAAATATACTCAATATACCTCAGATTATAACCCGTGCTAAATGACATTATAGTTCAGTATGTGTTAGGTGATGAAAGCCCAAATCATTAGAGAGGTGTCATAAATCTTTAACAACCAAAGTATCAACTGCTACAAAGTTTCTCAAAAGATTTTCAAGTACATGAAATCTGAGATGTTATCCAATGTAGGCAATATGTTTGACATCATGTTGTGTGCATTAACGACTTAGGACTTGATGATTATTTCATATGACATAAGAAAAAAAAAAATCAAAGGGTCAATGACTTGGGAAGAGCAACTTTCAACACTTGCCTGGCAAGCTTTTGCTGTGACATCAGGAGGCGTTTCTGGGGCAAAGGCAGGCCTAAGTGCTGCTCCAACCTAAAGAAAAGTTATAAATCATTTAAGATATAGTGAGTTATTTACCATAAGCCATTTACCACAAGCAGACTATGTTGTCGTTTTACTTTATTAAGCATAGGTCTTCCTTTTCAGTTTTGTCAGGCTGTTTTGGCACGATTGTTTTCTTTTATCTTTGAGAGGAGTCCTCAAAGGAATTTCTATTCTTTCCACACACTGAAACAGAAACCTCTTCTTGCTTGAAGTGTTGATTTAATGAGCAGGCCTCAAAACCACAAAGGGCTTGCAAGCCACCTAAGGAGTGACATTTCCTCAAAAACAGCTTTCTGGAAACAAACGGCTGAAGTTGGTCAACTTGGCAAAGTGAGAGAAGGGGAGAAGAAAGTTCCCTTTCATCCAGCAAGGAACACCTAACCCCACTGAGCATTTGTCCAACATTTCAGCTGCTCTCATGGCTAAAGGCTATTTTCGCTAAAGGCTCCTTCACTGCTTTAACTGATATCTGAGAACTCAGACTTAACTCTGACACTCTTTGGGATGAAAATTCTATGTATTTTTTATTTTCTATCTATGGGCATTTATTCTATGTATTGAATGTCTAGTGCAATGGCACCATCCTCACTGAGACTGTCAGTATCTACAAGAACATTATTCGATATATGTGATAACTGTGTGTGCAAAAGCTACATATTACTAGGCAGAGTTTGAAGTGTCTGTTATTCCTAAGCATTTTTACAATACTCCCATACTCTGAAATCAATGCTTTCTAGAAAAAAGCCACTATGCTCTGTTTTCTCTTAGCTGCAATTAAATAAGGAAGTGGAAAAAAAATGCTCAGCCTTCAAAAGCTTTGGTTCTAAAATTGATGGCCTGAAAAGATGCCTTCTAAGTAAGTTAAAATTGAAAGTAATCGGTACCAGTTACAGCAACAACTAGCTGGAACCCAACAACAGCACAGGCTACTGCAAAAAACAAATTTCTCTTCGCGACTAACTGTCACTTTACATTTTTCTAACTTATTATTAGCAGTGGTGCTTACATTGGCTTGATACTGCTCCAGAATTACATGCCCTGGAAACTCAGGTTCTGGAACAGCTGCAAATTTCCTGACAACAATTAGCAATGTTTGCAGTCCAGAAAGACGGAGCTGGTCGCTGTGGTCTGTGGCAGCCATAAAAGCCATACGTATCAAGTCAGCTAAATGCAATACCAAGAAGTCATCTGAAGGAAAAAAAGAGAAACAAAAGCAAAAGTTTTGTTAAATTGGAAATATATATTGTAATATATTTTATATTATTGCTCCTAACACTCTCAAATTAAATATTTTAGGTTTTGAAAGGTTGCCCCTTCAGGGGAAGGAAGTTTCCCTAAAGGCACTATACACACACATAATGATCTCTCTTGTACCTCCTATGCCAGCTGATATGGGCATCTTTCCCTTTTGAGTGTACAAAATTAAGAAAAGCAGCACAAATACCTTTATGTAGGAATCACATAAACACAGACACGGAGGTAGTGAAAAGTGGCACTGTGTTTCTACTGGTAATTATGCAAATTACAGAGAGGCAAAAAAAGAGCTTTTGTCAAATGTCCAGATGCTGTGTTGCTGTAGGCAGGTGCCAGCAATCACTTCTGATTGCTGATGCTTATGCAGAAACAACAGCCCTCATGCATATGCATATACCCAGGAAAGTGAGTGCAAGTGCTGCAGTATTATGCCAATATTTTGGCTAATTAAAACGGCTCTACATCTTAAGAAATACACACTTCTAATCAGAACATTTATTTCAGTGGTTGCAAAGAAATATATTTATGAAGAAGTTTCAGCAAGACGACAACTTATTTTAAGCAACTTTGCTTTCTTTCAAAGTCTTACCCATACCTCTTGAATCACGTTGTTTTTTCTCCTGAGCCAAAGTGATGTCAAAATGAGCACTGTCTGCATTCTCGCACTGGCTGATAATCTTACAAACACACTCGGCAGCAAAAACTCTTGTAGACCAGCGTGGATTACTGAAAGGGTGAGACCTTTCATCACTTGCCAAGGTTAAAACTGAGGCATCATCTGCTTTAGCAGTCTCCTCTTCTTGAGTAGTATCCAGTGAAGCTACTGTATTGAAATCTATAAGAGGAAAAATATGTATTTAAACACACACACACACACACACACACACACACACAGTGACTAAGAAACTGCAGAAGGACTCATAAGAAACAATCTTTGAAGTGCTCTTGGGACTCCAACACACTATTACTCTCTTCAGGTTTTGCATCTTGAAAACACTGCCAGAATTAAATATAAAATATAGCATGCACTATCTGCATTTCTTAGATACTACTTGCTGGAAAAACAAGATCAACACCATGAAAATAACTGGAGAATAAAAAAATGCAATGAAAGAGTGAAGAAACAAACAAAACAAGAACATATCCTGTCTACACAAGTGAGATACAACAGAAGATATTAGCTTTTCAAAACATTTTCCTCCTGCTAAGCAAGTCAAAAAACCTCACAACATTCACCACAGTAATTATTTCCACTTGCTCAGAAGATTCGTTATGATATAACAGGTCTGAATCTTTCCTATCAACAGCAGAGCAGGTCTGGGTACTTTTCTTGTTGGTACTCCTGCAGGACTAACAAGCTCTAATCTAGCTTGCATTTCCATTTTTGATATGCAAACAAACTAACATAAGGCCTATAAATGAATTAGAATATGAATAGAATATGAAAAGAAATCGTATTATTTTTCTGAAGGAAGTTAGTTACTAATGGTTCAAGATGCAAACACGATAGACTTCAGAGATACCTAACACTGAAGAAGGAAGCCTGCCTCACTGTGCTGTTGCTGGCCTTACTTCCAGCGCATTCAAGTCGAGTCTCTAACACTTACCAGCAGATGCAGCAAGAACATCTTTACACAGCTTCAGCCAAAAGGAGAGCTTCTCAACCGCCATTGAAGTCAGCATATGAGTCAGAGTCTCTTTGATATCTTGGCACAATCTTGGATCCAGTTCTTTGTCCAGCAAGCCTAGCAATGCTCCTTCCAGGCCTATCTCTCTGATGTTAACATCTGCTAAGAACAGAGCCTGTGAGCTGAGACCCAGACAGCACAAACCTGCACTGAACACTGCAGGGACCCCCCATTAAAGACTATGCACACTGTATCTTGCTAACAAGAAGGACAGAGCCTTGTAATACTTCTGAACTGATAAAATTAATTAATTGCTTTAATGCCATGTCTCAAGCACCTGGATAGACAGGCTTTTAATTTTTGAAGAGCCAACAGTAAGGTATCTTCCCTACAGCAAAAGAATCCAAAGAATCCTACTCCAAATTTTATAACATTATCAATGCCACAGCACCTGATTCCCAGAAAGGATTCATTGAATTGTAAGGTAATTCTGAAGCAATCTGTTAAGGGATTAACAGATTGTTAAACTTGAAATGGAAGTTGAAATGATTCTCCCACATAGCACAGGAACAGACACACAGAAATAACCTGTTAAATCGAGATCAATTTTTCTTTGTCTAACAATTTCAAAGTCACCATTTTTACAGAATGGCAATAATCCTTCTTTGAAAAATTCTGAATGATTTTGGACTGAAATTGAATGTGAAATCTGGTGTTACCACTATCATCTCAAAAGAGGAGAGGTGAAGATGAACCAGCAATTAGACTCAGGCCTCATAGCCAAAAGCAAGCAAACTCCCTCCACGACTTCAGGAGGCTGAAAATGCCAGGGCCCCATCTCAGGGCCTCTCCCCTTGGCTGAGTCTCCAAAGAGGTCGACAGAAACTTTCTTTAGCAAGTTCTGTGCACCTTTCCTCAAAGGACAGATTTTTAATTTAAGAGGAAATTTATACGTCAAAATAAAATTAATTATGAACCTATAATGTAAAATCCAGGACTATGAAGCAGTAACCATAACAGGTAGTGGCTAAATAGGTTTAGGTTACTCTAGAACTCCATCTCAATTTTCTGATTTAGTGACTCTTACTACATATGCTATAGAAAAACGTTTTTAAAAAAGTTTTGATACTTCCAAAGTGGACATCACTTAGAAATCTTTTTTTTTTGCGCAAAAGACAAAAAAAAAAAGACAAAATGAAAAAAAAGACTAAATTTACTTTCATACCAGTAGTAGAGCATGTTTAGAAACCCCTAGCAATGTGGTAGATTCCTGGATCTCAAAATTTCCACTTTACCTGGAGTAAAATCTTCTCGGCTCTCTTTGACTAGAGCAACGGCGTATTCGGACACCTCGGCAGCTTCCCTCTGCACGAGCTGACGCAGACAAGCGACCGCTGCCCGTCTCAGCAACAAGTAGGAGCTGCAGAGATTCACCTGAAACACGCAAGCAGAGAGAGCAAGTTGGCTGACAAGCCCTTCCAGGACCAACTTGCTGCAGCTGGTGTTTCCTGACCAATTAGTCCTTAAATAATTTGTGAAGTCAGTAAGCATGTAATCGATGCTATTTATATACAGCTTTATTTTTTATTATTATTTTATTATTATTATTTTTTAAGTCCCAAACGAAAGGTTTGGTAACCACCATCAACTTTATGATATCAGCACTTTTAATTTTTCCCTACCCCAGGTCAGTTACAAGACTGGTCCAAGGCCAGATCCAGCTCCCCCTGGTGTCAGTAGAAAGACCCCCCATTAGCTCCAGTGACAGCTGAATCACGGTCTCAGTGAACCACTATTAAGTCTACTCTTAGACTATGAGGTATACATAGCAGTTTTGAAAACTCAGTTCATGAGACTATATCCATATAACCATTGTATGCAACTAGGGAAATGCTGATGTAACCAAGAGTGAAACAGATAACTAGGCATTGATACTTGTAAACTCCATGCATGAAAGGGAGCTTGTAAGAAAGGGTCTGGAGAACGTTGAAGTAATGACTTCCAAAAAGTACTTTTACACAAATTATGTTTTAAGGAATGTAACAGATAGAGCTACTGATGAATATGTCACACTGAGACAATGAGCTGCCTGAGCAGTTTGCAGAAGGTTATGTCACTATTCATAAAAAAAAAATAAAAAAAAAAAATCACCAGGCCAGATGCTAATTTTCATGTTTGTGGTTTTTTTTTTCTTTCTTTCTTTCTTTTTTTTTTAAATTATGTGTGTTTTCATTACAGACCAAAAAGCAAAACAAACAAAAAAAACCCACCCCAACAAAACAACTTCCCCCATGGCCTCAATGTTTTTTCTTAGGGTGGAGCATTGAATTCATTTGTTTTTTCTTTTTTCTTTTTTTTTTTTTTTTTTGAGGGGGGGGAAGGGAAGGTTTTCTTTTCATTTTAAATCCATTCTGAAGGGGATCCACAGATACAATGAATCAGCTGTGTGGGCAAGCAGCATGAACTACACCAATATTTATGATCAGTTTGGATTAAACAATCAAATATGGGTGTATGTAACTGAAAAAGAATATCCTTGACAACTAATGGATTCTGTACCCACAGCTATCACCATCACGAACTGTTAATAGAGCTGAGTGTCTGCTGCAGTAACAACTTCCAGTTAGATCATGCTCCTCATTCATCAGTGAGAGGTCAATGTGTTAGTTAAAATGAGATTCCAGACAACAAGTCAAGGGAATAAACAATAAGTGACACAGAATTTCAGCTTTGATGCATGAATCGAACTAAGCTGTGCCTTCCCAATTCTTATACATGCACGAGGAACTGCAAGGCTTAGAGTTATATATTTCATAGACACAAAGCTCACTCTGTGTAACATTTTAAAAAACCTGACTCAGTTAATATGTCTGCAAGATACCTGGAGGGAACTTTGAAAGCAGCCAATGAGGCTTTTAATGTAACATCTATTGAAGCAGGCTACACATTCTGCTGCAAGTCGGACGTGCATAAATTGCATGCTCATTTTTAATAGGGGAAAACCAGAGACCCTCATTCAGGCTACTGCAAAACACGAGACATTTTTCATCTCTCATTCTCCACGCTTTAAGTAAGGGATGGGAACAAGAAACAAACACAAAACGCAGGCATCACACACAAGCTTCAACAAACAGGTCGTTCCCTTTCTGCAATGCACATGTGGAAATCAAAACCGCTGTCATGAATGGTATGCACGTGTGCCAGCTGCAGAAAGTTAGGAAGGGTCTGGTTAGAGCGAGAATCAAACGAATGGCACTTGACATGCTTAAAAGAATTGACATTAAAAATGGTTAAAAGGAAGAGATAAAAGTTGAGGAAAACAAAACAAAACAAACAACGACACTGCAAACTGCTGAAGTTTTTAGGATTAACAAGGCACGGGGACCTACCAACACAGAATTATCCAACAAGATCTCCTGCACAAAAACAAATGACAAACCAGTCACGACAAAACCAAAATATAAATACCACAGTGATACCAACCACACAAGGAGACTATTACATGTAAATTCAGGGTATATAAAATTCAGAATGTTATCTCAAACAAACCAAAAAGCTAACGGGTTTAGTTCACTTGTCGTACATTTTACATCAAACATTCTTAAACTGCAAGCCAGCTGCCTCTAAAATGAGAACTTAAAATGAACAGTATCTATAAGACAACAGCTTAGTGTAGTTATTGACAACATATACAGTACTACTATTCAAAAATATCTTTAACATCTTGCAGATGGAAAACTGAGGGTTGGCCACACTGCAAGCTTACACAGATAACCATTTACAAGTCTGAATTCATAACAGTTAGTTTTACAGTTCATACTTGACATAAGCAAAAGCCTCTGATTTCTATTCCTCTGGAGCCAAGAATTTCATTTCAAGACAGAGCAAACTGCAGTTAAAGCAATGCTCTGAAAAAGAGCCAACTGACAAAATAGGAATACTGTAAGAAGCTGAAGAATGGAATCTACATGACAGGCACATGTATGCATTTTTATTTATATATAAATATATTTATAAATATATATATGGAATCAGGGAGGCTGTCTATCCAGTCAGACTTTTTAAAAGTACTAACATAGATGGCATCTGAGGAGTCCCAGCAGTGGGGACCTGAGCCAAATGAGGCTCCCAGCAGTTGGCAGACAGGCAGGGGCAGCACACTCTGCCCACAGCGGTGCTAGCCTGCCCCAACTCAGCTCCATAAAGACAGAGGAGGAAAAAGGCTATTTGAGCATTTTCAAGGTAAGTTTAAAGCTGTAGATATTTCCCAGAAACATTTAGGAGAAATTGCAAAAAGAAGACTTGTATCGTCATTTTTTACACAAAAAAACCTTATCTCACTCATATGGAAAGACTCCACAGATTCTTTGCCTTTCTTGTTTTCCTGCCTTAAAAACCATACTGGTGAATACTAAAAGGCCTTGGTATCTAGCTTTCACATCCTAAAGTTTCAAGATGCCTTGTGTAAAGGACAGTCACACCTTGTTTTCCACATGCAGCAATTTAAACCCAAGGAGAAATTCGTGCAACTGCAGATGCTGACATGGAGTTTTTTGAGAGCAGAGGTCTGACTGAGCCATGATCTTCTCACTGACCAGCAAAGCAGACAATCAGAGGCTACTCATCTATGACTCTCCTGAGTAATGCACTGATGCTTACTCAGGAATTGCAAGCATCTAAAACATCTTCCTTAGTTCTGTAACAAGCTCTGTAGAATTAGAGGAGTTCACCCATGCGAGGCTGCTGACTTGGACAGAATCTTCCCCTCTGAATTTCATTGTACTCTTAGGGTAGAGGTGAACACACACGCACCCAAGCTATGAACCATGTTTCTCTTTAATTCAGTGATTTCATCATTCTTATAATAACAAAGGACATAAGTACTTTATGAAATACTTTGAGATGATTTTTAAGTCGAAAGACCTTGTCACATCTTGCTGTTTATTAACTATTTGTAACAAATTAGAGAGATCATACTGCACATGAAAACAAAGCATAAACTCCAGGGACCTGGATGATCCAAATGCTCATGTAAAGACTGAGCAAGAGGGTGACTCATATGATATGTGTTGATTATACTGATGCATGGAAAACTTTCTTTTACCATATGATAAAATCGTGTTTGGGAT
The DNA here is from genome assembly GCA_032353885.1 of Nothura maculosa. Lineage (NCBI taxonomy): Eukaryota > Metazoa > Chordata > Aves > Tinamiformes > Tinamidae > Nothura > Nothura maculosa. Next base: position 6,509,295 of record JAUBOD010000208.1, on the reverse strand, counting down.
ATGGTAAATGAAAGAATACCTCAGCCAAATTCCAGTTCCTCTGCAGCTAATCCATGGATGTCTTGCACAACATGTGGCTTAAGCTTCTCTTTTGATATTTCCTGGCTTGGTCAATCATTTTAACAGGAAAACTGAATTAAGAAAAATGGAAGAAATCTGAACTCTCTAAAATGAGTATCAATAGTGGCTACTATTGATATTCAGGTACTACCCAGGTAAATATGTGTATAAGAATTGCATCAAAACGGACCTGATAGCCTGTCTTACTTTGCTTCCTAATTTGTGAGGATGGTCAGTCATCATTAAATACCAGCCAAACAAAAATAATAGCCACTAAAGAGACACAATTATGTGTTGATGAATAGGCTAGTTCAAGATCAAAATGCTTTCAAAACAAACCCTATTTTTCAAGGCCTATTATTTATATTAGTGTTGGAAAATTTTCTATTGACTAACAAAAAAGGCAGTACATGGAAGTGTTTAAAATTAAAATTGTAAATTGAGTTCTTTTCCCCCCACCATTGAAAAAAAAAAAAAAACTCATAATATTTTGCAGGCTTTAAATCAGTCCTTCAGCTGAGACTCCAAGGGAGCAGAGGAAAATACTGGCTAATAAAATAGCTCACCTATGTTACAATAGTTTCACTAAAAAATTATCTGTCTTTTTAAAATGTTTCTGGATGAAATATTTTAATATACAAGAGATCAGTAAACATATACTCACACACAGGCAGCTTACAAGGCTAGACAAGTTGACATGTCGAGGAGCAAACATGTGAAGCTGCTGAAGGCAAGAGATGGCTTGAGCCTGGACAAGGCAGTCAGGATTATCTTGCATCACTGCACAGCCCAGAAGACAAGAAGTTCTTAAGGCTGAAACTGTTTTACTGCTGCCTATATCCAGAGGAAAACAAATAAAATAAAACACACAAAACCTTTGTAGCATAAATTTTCCTTCAAAATCTGAAAATCTCTTCCCCCCTACCAAGCCAGGCATATCTCGTCCTCTTAAAGGCTAATGTGCTCTCAGTGTCTGCATTATACTGTGACATCAATACACAAAGGTCATATTGCTCTGTGAAAGTTTCAGTATCCAGGTATCTAAAGTTCAATTCAGGCACATGATTTTAGAGGGCTGAACATAAAAAGGCTGCATCATTAGTAAAACATATGTTGGTTTCTAACATCTTTTTATACATAACTTTTGTTTTCAGGGTGAAAATAAAAACTATCTTGCCAAGTGAGGGTTTGGAAAACTTGCTTAAACAATGAAAAAGGTTTCACAAAGAAGGATTTTTTGTAAAAGTAGTGGTCATGCCATCTTGACTGCATGAACTCATGTCCTATGGCTTAGTTTAGAAGGACACACATTAGCACACATTTATTTATAGAATTTCAATTACATGTTCAGACGTTCAGCAATTTTGTTTCTAAACCTAAAAAGCATGACACTACTGAATATTACTGTACCTTGCAACTCAGGACCCAAGGTGGTAGTAAGTGCATTTAAACAGCGACCCAGACTTTGATGAACTTCCGTGTAAGCAGGAGGCACGGTCAACATCAGCATGAGGACGAGAGACAAGGTAGGTTCCACGTGCACATGGAACAAGGGACCTGCCAAATCTACTACCAGTGACAGTGAGTGCAGTGCCCATGCCTGTAAAGGAAGAGATGGAGTGATGCAGAATCTCTAAGAAACAGAACATACATAGACTCATTTCTTTAAATTTACTCAAATGGATCTCAACGTAAGTGCAACCAAGAGTCTGACTTTCTAAAAAGATATATAGGGAGGCTATAAATAGAATTGTAATACAGTTATTGATGAGTCATCTTGATAAATATTTTAAGAAGGAGTTCTGCAATTAAGAACCATTCTAAACTTGACACCGTAGATCTCCAGAAAAAGGAACAAACTAACTTAGCGTAGGATTATTCTTTAAATACTGTTTCCAATATTTCTTATATTTCCACGTGAAAGAAGAATAGAATAGCAAAAATATGAGTGATTGAAGCAACTTTTTATTTTAGTACTGTAATGTATTTAATTTTGCACCAATATCCATACCAACGATACAGTAGGTAAAGCTTAGGGAAAAACAAAACAAAAAATAACTTTAAGATTTAGACAAATATATGAAATATACTCCATGTCTGTTAAAGCTTCTCTTATAGCCAACAGTTCTAGCCAAAAAGAAATCATTTGAAGTACTCTTCAAAGCATCTTGCTTATTCAAGGAAGCACTGACCAAGTTCTACAGCATTTAGGCTGCAAACCACTGTTAATTTATTGGAAGGCAGATATTAAGCTGAGGCCACGGTTTCCATCTGTTTTGCTGCTCCAGCCATCACTCACGAGTTATGGCTGACAGGTTATGCAGTGTTATCTTCAGAAGAAAGAACCATTTTTAATCTTGAAATTCTACAAAGTTTCCAGATAACTTGTGATATAAGACTTTAAGTAAGGAGTACCTGTACATCAGGAGAAGTACTGTCCTGAGATAAGGTGTATAGGATTCCAACACATGCATTCAGGTGCTGAGTAGAACCTATTCCTCCAAGGTACCTGTACAGACATCCCAAAGCCAAAGAATGACCTGTTCTTGATACCACATCCCTTGCTGATTTTAGCCTATTCATGAAAAATAAATAAATAAATAATAAGGTTAATGTAATCAACAATGCTGGTACTGTGTAATAAGCATATTTACAAATGGAATTTCTGGCATATGATCAAAAAAATATTTTATTAGACATTCCTATATTGCCAAAAATGCAGTTTCATTTATCACCACTGAAAGAAACACCAAAAACATTTTGCATATATTTAAAAGACACTGCTAGAATAGCAGCCAACTTAATTTATTCAACTGTCTATATGCCTACTTAAACAGTCGTCTTAAACAGCAGCCAAATCAGGATCTAAATGCAAAAATCTTGCAGTACTTTTTCATCTTAATTTACCTGACAAAAACTCCTCAGAAAAACCATCTTTTATGACTTTTCTTTAAATTGTTCACATTCTGGGGATCAGGTAGATCAACTAATTGCTGTATTTTTCAACTTACTTGTCAAAACTAACTTGTGCTAATCCAGCAGTGAAGGCACTGTCAGAAACCACCTGTGCCAGCCTGGCCAAACACTCTGCAGCAGCACATCTTAGCAGAGGGTTATTACTTTCCAAGGCACCCATTACTAACGTCAGGGCAGATCTTCTAACTTCTTCTGGACCTAAATGTCCTTTGCAGCTAGCCAAGTGCTAAAAACAGATGTTGAACAGCAAGACAGGACAATAGTCAGAATTTTTTTCTTTTAGTCAGAGAATTGTAAAACCACCACTTTTATCTGAAGAGGATCTCTGATTTTACTCAATGTTTTAAGATTTCAAAGCATAACTCCAGATAAATGAATATTATTTCACAACATTATAGTATCAGCATTATAGCTTAAAAAAAAAAAAAAAAGGTAAATTGCAGCAGTAGTAGTATAAAATAAACCAAAGGACTCACAGAAAATTCAGGAAACAATATCAAGGAGAAACACAAACAAAACTCCTAGTCAAAAAAAAAAAAAAAAATGAAACCCATGGCAGCAAGACCCACAGCAGTGACCTGTGACATTAAATATGTCACAGATGCACGTACACCTAGTGCTATACAGAGGCATCCAGTGCCTCCTAGAATTACTGCTCAGGTGTGATGCCATGCAAGCACGCCTGCAATTCCTTCCAGGCTGGCTCCAACCCAGGCACATGGCGAGCATCCACAGGGCACAGAGCTACTGGGCTTCACAGATAGGGCCCTCCCTGCTCAGACGTGCTCAGACCACGACCAGCTGCAGCAGTGCTGGAACAGCAGGGCTTAGGAGCTTAGGCAGGGCTGTTTCCAGGTTCCCGCAGGGCCAGGCCTGTCTGCAGTGCCCTCCTCAGCGCTGTGTCAGGGCGGGCACACTGTACGAACACGCTGCTTAGACACGCGCCCAGCACTGCTCTAAGCCAGGGCCTCTTCACAAGCCCTGGGTGCTTTGGCGAGCAGAGGAGGGCAGCTCCAGCCTAAGCACCCAGGCTCGTCTCTGGCTACGAGCCTACTGACACGGCCCGACTTGAAAAGTGGCCAGGAAGACATGCAATAGGCTTCCGAATAGACTCAGTACTATCTGTGTTATCTTCCATTCTCTTAAACATTGCCTTCTAGAAAGGCTTTTGCTTTTCTAGATCATGGAGCTGAGTACCTCTGTATTGGACAGTTTGCCCAGATCCTAGAATTTTATTTGCCACATAAGAAGCCATATGCTCATCA
>JAUBOD010000208.1:6472754-6485440 GCA_032353885.1 Nothura maculosa | reverse complement strand
TACTACACCATTAATACACAACCATGTTTTATTATCTCCACTTATATCCTATATTCTTAAATTTGCTGTAAGATATGGATTATCACAGGCATGAACGTTATTCAGTGGTTTTGTACACTCCAAAGAACTGGTTTCACACCCTGCAACAGCCATTCAAGTTCCTCCACTCGGCTGGCTCAGCTTGTGCCATTTCTGTACAGGCATTTCTGAGGTTTCTAACCAACTGTATCCAGTTCCCCAGCTGGATTATGAAATACCTTCACTAACTGTATTTTCTAGTTGGAGTTGTATTAGTCTGTTTTACAGCTTTTCTCAGCAATTTTATTACTACTAACTGCTACTTTTCAGACACCTACCCATGATATTCTGTGTTACTCATTTATGATTTTCTCTCTGGCCTGATTTGCAGTTGTCTGGCTGGAACTCAGCAGCTGTTTCCTCTCATTTTGGTTCCCGTTGCACACGTGCAATACTTAACATCATCATACCTCCTGTTTCAAAGTTTATCCTATAGCTTATAGAACTTCAAAATTTATCCTATGGAATTATTTGAACTCAAGTTTATCACACAGATGGATTTTTTTTCCCCTTACCGATGTTAAATATGTTTAAAATGTTTCTTTTTTTTTCCTTTTCTTTTTAAATGAAAAGAAATAGCAGTGCTTGTTTATTTCTCCGTACAACACGGGCCTTTCTAGATGACAACAGAATTCTGTATGTATTATCAGCTCCTTTTTTCTTCCCTTACTGAATCAAAACATAGGGCATAAAGTGGCCTCAGTTCACCTTATTACTTTAAGGCATTCTAAGGTTATTCATAGTTCTGAATGACAGTGGACAGGTACAAGCTTCACTCACACACACACACGCACACACGCGTCATTTTAGCTTAGCCTTTCTATCACTCTTAAGGCATTATTTTTCCAGTAGGCACAACAAACACTAAACATCTTGCTAAGTCAAATGTGATCTAACATGCGCAATCTAGGCCGAATCCCATCAGCCAGTTACTCAATTTAACTGTGCTAAAAATGTCAAAAATAATCACCTTACAAGGGGATTGATTTTTTTTATGTTTATGTGAATCACAAGAGGAAACTTCTAAATAAGGAAGAAAAATATATTTTAAGCTCTCCTGGACCTTTTATGTTGTGAAGCATTCCTTTATTCACAATATTCTACAGAAATTCTTAGCCAAAAATTGCCAGTAAACAAAGTGACACACAAAACACTGCAGAAGTACTAAACTATTCCTAATTTTGCCCTGAAGGCAATTTGAACTGGCTTTCAGTTTTCAGCTTAGTTCCCCGTGCTAATACTCATTCTCCAAAAATTTTGGAGATGTAATATTGAAGGGTGCACCCACAAGAATGATGGTAGTCAGGGAACCTTGCACATTTTCAGTGTCAGCCGATACAAACAATACCCTGCTCAACTGGAAGAAGTGAAGGGACACACCATCCCCTACCTGCCCCTCTTTTCAACGGTATCTCTCTGTTGTTACTACTGGAACTGAAGTCTAGGATTAAAACACACACATAAACACTTACAGCTTTGTAGGCAGATAACTTGGTGAATCATCTTTACTTCGAATGAGTTCATTGCATTTGTCAATTGTTTGATAAACAGAAAAAGTGTCTCCAATGCTGTAAAGTACAGCTAAATTCTTGGCAATCAGCCGCCTAGTAGGAGGTCCTGGTGAGCTGTTTAACAAACAAGTCAATTGCTCAACCAGTTTCTTCTGGTTTTCCCTTATATCAGCCTAGAAATAAAAATAAATTAATAAAATTAAATAATTTTTTTAAATAGTAAACAGTTAGCGTTCAGTTAAATTTCAAATTAGGTAAAGATAATTCTCTTTAACCTCTTCATCTAATTTAGTATTGTTATTCTGACATTCTTAATAAAAACAAAGTTTTATTTATTCTACTTTTCTACTGAAAGCAATCTGAAAATATGTGACTAATTTAAAGAAATTTTTAAAAAGACATAAAATACATACATATATATTTTCTTTCTAAATTGACATTATACTTACTTTGCTAGTCACTGGTAAAAGCTTTTCCAAAAACTGTAACCATTCGAAAATGAACTCTGCTTTTTGGAATTCACCAAGCTGGTTATATGCATCTTCATTAAGTAGTAAACTGTGAGCTAACTCCATTCCTTGGAGATGTCCCTACCCCTCTTCAAGCACCACCGGATAAAAAAAAAATACACAGAACTGTGTTAACTAGGTTTTCTTCCTCATTAATATATAGTGACTGAATCAGAAATTTGAACATCTAGAGAGAAAAATAAGAAAAATGATAGTAAGTCAGCAATCATATCATAATTTCTTGTACTTAAAAACTATATTTTTAAAGAAAATTTTAATTTCTCTCCCCCCCAGTACAGAATTTTAGTTTTATTTGGATGGCTTTAGTAATACTTAAGGGTTTTAGATAACAGAATTGATTTATTATACCAATTAATTTCATACATAATTCAAAATCAGTTAAGTTTTCAATGAACTATCATTTTTTCTACATCTCGTTTTGCCTCAGAAGAGGTATTATAGTACCTGCTCAAACATCTGTCCAAAAATAACAACCAACCAGCCTCAAAGATAATAAATTTCTGAAACTAGAATTAAATGTGGCAATGGAAGTCACCTAAGCCTTAGAAGTCATATTAATTACATTACAAATATCGATCAATCCCTTTCCACAAGCATGCATGTTAAAACCTTACCCAGCTGCTTTATTTATTCTCAAAACTAGGCAAGGTGTACAACAAAAGTCACTGATGAACAAACTTTTAGTGATGTCTTTCAAAAAAGGGAGGAAAAAACAAGACAAAAAAAAGACCAAAAAACCAAAAAAAACCAGTAAATGTTGCTATATTTTATTTCAAATTATCTCATCGATTCCCATATTAAAGATGAACATAACTAAAAGGATATCAAGACAAAAAATATTTCCAAGGATAACTTTTTTCCCTATTTAAGTGCCACAGAGTTTCAACTACAATACAGGTTTTTAACAGATATTCAGTAGGTTTCTCAAACAACAATAGTCAAAGAGTCTGGAAAACACCAGTCGTATTTGAAACTCCCAAACACATTACCCTTTCCAAAGGTCACTGAGAGTGCTGAACATGCATTTTTCCCTATGCAGTAACAATATTATAGTGTAAAATGATCTATCAAACAGTAAATGGACAATACAGAGCAGTGCTAAATAATTCAGTGATCTGGTTGTCATCAAATGCACACCAGAAGGTTACCTTCATTGTTCTCTCCAACTATAAATATAAAATATTTATATTTTATATAAATATAAAATATACTGACAGTGGAAAATAGTCACATCTAATTTAATAAAACAAACTTCCATTTAAAATTTATCCAAAAGAGAAGGCAGCTTTACAATGTATCACTCCAGAAAATGTCAAGTAGAGATATTATACATATGTAATTACACCTAGATATATTTCATCTGCTTAGGTACACGGATGTTCACTATTTACTTGGAAGCTCTTTCCAAGAAACCTCTCAGTGAGGTTAACTTCATCCTCCTGACTTTTTTTCTGCACACCAGAGAAACTATAACACATTTCATTACACATTTCAGCAGTTTCCTCACACAAGTCAAATGAACAGGTCACACAATTGTCTTTCTCCTCAACCAATGTATGTCCTATTCTCCAGTATCTTCATATCACCTGCCAACAGCAGCTGATTCAACTTGCACAAGTTAAAATTACAACTCCCAGCTTTGTTTTTCCAAACTGAAAAGAACCCAGATGGATTCCAGACACTGGCATCTGACTTACCTAACGGATAGTTTCTCCCCATCGTAAAAACATGCTCTCTCCTCTAGGCTCTCTTGGATGAAGGATGCCAAGAACACAACTTCCTAGAAAGAGTTAACATAAAAAGTAATTAAAAAAAAAAAAGACAAAAGATAAAAATACCTGTTCTAGAGCAATCAAGAGTATTAGAATCTTCCATACTGATATTTTCTCCGTTATTAACTTCCCGAAAGGTACAGACCTGGACCTGGATAAGTACAATTAGCTCTTTACATAAGCTGCATTTCATTGGGCAGACCCACTATACTCACCATACAATTTAATTAATTTCATTATTGAAACCATGTTTCTGTGTCTATTCTGTTAACTCCATTTAATTTTTAAAGGACAAGCTTAGACAGTACCACAGAAATGTCCAGTGTCTTCATAGGACCTATGTTACTTTAGTATATCTAAAAATGAATATACACAAAATAGTTAGCTTATGAACGTGCAATATTATCATGAATGATGATGTCCTTGTCTTTAAATCACAAATTAATTTAAATGTCCTATTATTCATGTCTGAATCAACATCCAGCAGAACTGGCAAAGGGGACCTGACCGTTTAGAAAAATCCATGTACAGTATTAAGGATGTATCAGGACATCAGGATTATTAATCTCCTATCCTGGTTTCTAGAAATAATTTTAATATTAGAATGAATGAATAAAAATCTTTCCTTTTAAACATCATCCAATTTGAATCTTGCCTGGCAGGAAACCAAATAGAGAACACACAGAAACACATTTCAAAAGACACTTTTAAAAAGAACAAATAGAAAGGGCATGAGGATTTCAAAGTAATCTACACTTCTTTTCCAAAATCTTATAAACAATATTTATAAATCCCAAATAATCCCGGGCATTATTTCCACTGACAGTGGCAGTTGGGAAATAGCCAGTGCTGCATTTATTTCTCCACGGTCTATTACAAAGCAGAAACAGAAATGATTATTAACACTTCCAAGACTTGTTATCTTTTGCTGTTCAACGATTTAATCTCATCAAATTCTGCATGGGGAGGTGAAGAAGAGTATTCAGCAGTTGCAGGTGGGGACACAGGCTGGCTGGCCGCTGCCCCGGGCGACTGCTCTGCACATACAGGCGGCAGCACCCCCGGGAGCACCGCAGGAGGCAGCGGCTTCGGTGGCACCACCTGGATCACAGGCTCCACCTCTGGGCTCCAGGGTTCTCCTGCACAACTGGACTAGACAAAGCCCTAATCAATCTGGTCTAATTTCAAGATTGTCCCTTTTTTAAGCAAAATGTTGAACTAGATGATTCTTAGCAAAAGAGCAAACTACATGATTCCACATTTTATCAGCCATCCCGCTTATTATTCACACTGTCAACACACAGGAAGCATCCTGTTAATCAGCAAAGGTGCAAGTTTACCTTGCTCCACTGACGTTATTATTGTGATATGGTTCTAAGTGTGCTACTTCTACAGTTAGAAGGTGTGTTTAGGATTTGAGTAATCTGAACAAAAAAAGAGAAAAACATTAAGGTGTAACTAGTGATCCTCGGAACTATTACTTCCTAACATAACTAAACCACTAACATTCCTCAAAGGAAAGGAAAAGTTCTGAATTACCATGGCTGATTGCTCATAATGCTAGATCAGGTGGAAACATGAACGCTAGTGCGGCAAGTGCTCACAAGTGGGATCTTTCCAGCGCCAGCCAATATGGCCAACACTGGTTCCAAGAAGCTACATAAAAAACAAACCCTCTCCACCCTCATCAAAATACTCACTGATCTTATTTGTACTGAGTTATAAGCCTGTACACCATGAATACTTATAAAGTTTAAAAATAATTTTAAGAAGGGCACAGGTGGGCAACTTCCGAAGAAGAAAGGGAAGAACGTATGTAGGGAAACAAACGTCTGCTACAGCAGATTGCTTTGGCACTCAGGCTGGGGACCAGGGCACAGTGCTCAAGGGCCACACACAACAGCACATAAGCGCAGAGTGTGCAGAGGATTCAGGGTTGATTAATATTTCCATAACAGGGATATAATTGATAAAATGTTCTAGTTAGCTTCTAAATGTAGAAGAAAATATCAAACCCATATTGTTTGGGTGTGCTCTAATGAGGGGCAGGATGCAGCCACGTGCTGCGCTAGGCAAGCACGATACAGGGGATGTCTTTACCAACCACTGCTGCTATGTCCTCTTCAAGTAGAGAGATAGAGAAACAATTTAAAAAGGAAGGACACGTTCATATTCATATGAAAGCTATGTTTAAACTTGTAGAGCTATCTGATAATCCCCACATACTCTCCTTTCCCCTTCATGTTATTTTGATCCTTCTCAATCCACAAATCTAGAGAATAAATGTGAAATTGTACTAAATGAAACACATTATGCCAGTAACAAAAATAAAACGACATACCAGACTCATACAAAAATATATATATAGTCATTTAAGACCGGAATATCTAGCTAGCTTGATGCAGTATCCTTCTGTTTCTGTTTTTAGAAAGCCAAAGTAATTATGAGATTTATTTTCCCATTAGTGAGACATGAGCCCTTCAACCAAAAATCCCTCTTTTTCCCATGGGTCAAGTTTATTTTACATTTATATCATGCTGCAGAACTGTCATAAAGATTTATCGCTCAGTGCAGAAGTTGTTCCTACTCATTATTAATGAAATATTTTTCATTTTCAAACTGTCAATTTGGAAAGCAGAATTTTAAGACTAATTTAATAGGGAGCTCAGAAAAGCTCTTAGAATCTAAATGCTAGAAGGATTGCTGTGAACTCTACAGATTGAAAGGAATATAGGGTAAAGATTTTTCTTTTTTAAACAAGAAATCTACTAAACCTCACCCAAAACAAAGTTTCTTCCTTATAGCCCCTTTCTTTTTTGTATAGTTGCCTATAGTAGCTAGCTTTAAAATACAAGAAACAACAGATCCCTCACAAAAAGGTTATAACCAAGCCAAAAAGGCAAGCTGCAGAGTTTGAAACAGATTCATGATTTCTATGAGGCTGGTTATGAGATAGTCAGCCTCCTAGTGCTTGAAAACCCTAGACAAGTACTCCACTGACGAGGGGTTTTCTTCTTGTTTTTCATATTACAGGGAAAGACACAAACCTGAAATTAATAAACTAAAAATTACAGTAATGAACAGCAGTGTCAATTTAACACTTCACTTTTTTAGAAGTTTTCTTCTTCCCCTTCCTTCCACCCTATAACACATCTTGCTTCTATGTTAGCTTGCATCCTTCCAGCAGTGTGTTTCTCTGCCAGATTCAAGCTCCATCCCAATGGAAACCCACCCATCCCAACCTATCCGAGCACCAGGCTCCACTGCTGAGCTAGTGCCCAGTGCTCCTTCATGTCTACTCTGTAGGTGAGAAAAAAGGGCACTGTAATAACTTACCTTAGTAACATTTATTTACATTTTCCTAATTTCAGAAGCAATAAAACCACACTGCATTAAATTTGATATAAAGTACACATGTAATAAAACTGTGGATCATTTTTGTCCCAAAGGGTAATCTGGCAGAGAAGCAAAAAGGACACTATTCTTCTAACAAGTTATCAGTGTTACTCATTTCCAGTATTTTCATAACAGTTTTCATTGTACTGACAGAACAATCCATGTCATATTCAGCACATTCCTAAGGAACAGAGCCCCACACATTCATTAGCTTCAAGTTGTCCTTCACTGCAAAAGCAGCAATATTTTCAGTGCCTTCATGGATTTTTTTTTCCTTTAAAAAAGTGAGATTTATCACCTACCTAGAAATGAACCAACATATTTAAGAGAAGGTCTTCCAGTCTGTCATGTTTAGTTAGGGTCATTAACAGCTCTAATCAATTTTACTCTTGCAGCGCTGCTTTAAAAGTTTAATGGGATGATCGTTACCAGTGCACTCGAGCTAACTGGAGGACAAGGGAATCAATGCCCGAGCCTATTTTAAGCACTTACACACACCTATTTAGAACATCTTCAAAACAAACAGCGCTTCTGTCCAACTCCCTCAGGCTTAGTTCTGACAAGGGAAAGCGAGTGCGATGTTTCACACGGCTATCCGGGCCAAATACCAACCAAATTTAGGCAGTAATGAATGGAACACAGCCCAAAGTCAAACCACAATAATTACTAGGTATCTTTTATGCTAGTAGGCAAATACAAAGAGGCACGAGGTGTGGAGAAGACAACAGCACAGGAACAAACTTTCAGGATATTCATAAGGGAGATGGTCCTCAGAACCCAGGGCTGAGTTCTCATCAGCTATCATTTAGTCAGGACTTTTAATACACATGGAAAACCACTAATTAAAACACATTCCAGCAGTAGAATCCTAACATTTGGTAAGAAATAAGTTCTGATTATTTTGATGCCAAGAACTAAAATCACAGTTGAAAACAGCTTGAAATTTAAACACTGGCAACACTATAGAAGTGGGCATACCCAACTGCTATATAAAGCTCTTTATTGCTGTTCAAGAGTCATGGCAGTCTTTGTTTACATATTGCCTTCCAGAAACTATTTCCAATTAACACACACAGAGTCTGTAACAAAATCTTCAGTGGGAGGAAACCAAGCTAAATAAAAGTGTAAAATATGAAAGCTCCAGCATTCCAGCCCCCCTCACAGAGCAGGAGCCTCCGCACCAGGCCAGCCTCTGCCTTTTCTGCCCCTTCTTGAAGCCTTAACTGCTTTTCACATGGTCTAGGAAGCAAAGAAATGTAAAGTAACTGCTGCACCCTGACATAAACTGCATAAAATGCATCAGTGAGTGTGCAGCAGTGTTAATCATTCTTGTCCTCTCACTAAGCAGAACTGTTGAGAATTTCATGTGCCCGCTCATTGCTTTCCTATGTGTTATTTCAAAGAAAATATATGAGCCAATTCAGGGTATTTTAGCCCCAAGAGTAAGAAAGAATAACAGAAGAAATTAAACACTGTGAACAACGACCATTTCTTTAACAGAAAAATTGCTATACTGCATTAATTCTTTAATGAGGACGACTATGAAGTAGTTATGAAACAAGAATCCAGCCTTCAAATGCATAGTTAATTTAGGAATAATCCGTCTCAGCAACATGAATGAAGCTTCTCCCTTGCATTAAATTGATTTGATAGCTGTTCATCTGAAATAAGTATCCTGCCATGGGAATGTCGGATAATCTGCAGTGTTCGGTTACAGGCAGCAGCAGGAAACCTGAAGTGGAGCAAAGAGAGGACACAGTTGTGATGTTCTCACCTCTCCGTTGGGAGAACAGGTTATGTGACAAAACCTCTCTCTAGAGCATGAAACACAATATACAGAAAAGAAGTGTGAGGCCATGGAGGAAAAGGTCTGAAATTGTGAAAAAGTGAATCTCGCAGCTGAATACTCATGTATTTTACCACATATTCTGTGTCACGAAGGGCTTCAAATGCATTACAATTTCAGTCAACTTCTCATTGAACTAAAGACATACATTCAACTGCATCATATGCTTATCCCAAATAGCCAAAAACATCAACAGCATCCATTTTCCCCAGTTATTGATGAAGATTTGAGACTGGAACAGCCTGCACTTAGATTTTAAGTTATACAGGAGACCTGCGTAGAAACATGGTTCTGAAATCAGAGATGGTGAAACAGTGGGTCTCTATTTCAGGCCCATTAATTAACAGTGTCTGGAAGAACACAAGATGCCCTAGTAAAATAACACATCTATCAGTGCCTATTTGGCAGCAAAGATGCAGACATTTATTACAGAAGTATATCAGATGGATCTTCATATCAGGTACAGCGCACACGCCATGTGGATAGGGGCACTCACATAGCACAGTATTCTTGTTAATTTTTTCAGCTACTTTCCTTTCTGCTGCAAAGCAAAAAGGCTGCATTCCGGTGTTTTTTCAAGCAATTGCACTCATAAAAAGTACATGTTATTTCATATCAAATGCCAGAAGAATCTGGAAAAGTAACAAAGCTGGACAACAATAAAAATTAAAATGAAATCTATAGGAATCCTTGTTTTGTGATTGATGTTTTTAAATTAGAGTTATACAAAGAACCTGGCCCACCCACAATGCTCATACATAGCAGACACCATCAGTAAGATTTGCAACAGAATATACCTGTGCTGAAGTAGGAAAGAATTGGCAAGGCAGTGTCCTCTAGGAAGGCTAATTTCTGTAAAGATTTGAAAACGAAGATGGGCATCAGCAAAGTAAAAAGCCCTGAGAAACATGTCTGGAATTAAAATCTCTACTTTTGCCATGCAAATATTCAGTGCATTTTTGAAAACTCATATGCTGAAAGATAGCCATTCATAGGACTGATAAGCCTGAAGAGAGAAGCAAGTGTATTAGCATCACTTCACTCTTATCTCCATAAGAGAAGAACTATCCCAGAAGACAAAGCAACAGCTCCGTTCAGCTTCTGAGAAATGAAAACCAGCCATTTCCTGAACGTCACAGCAGGCAGTACCAGCACTGTCAGTGCCCTGAGCACTCGCAACACTTGCACATTAGTTTGATTCATCTCTGAAATTTTAAGTGAAATAATAGATTTGGCTCTGTTACAAGGATCTCGGATCATTATTTATTTATATGCATCCTGGCAAAACAAAAATATATAAATGCTTCGAGCAGTCAGAAAAACAGTAGAATATCTGTCAATTCCGATTCTGACTGAGCGAGTTTAAAACATTTGCAAGGATTTAGTTAACTAAGCCTCAAAGAGCAATGTCTATTTTCAGACAGACTAAAAATGCATAAAGTGCTGTTTTCATTTATTTGTCAGTTTTTAAAATGGTGCTACAGCAAGGCAATAGTATTAAAATCATGTCTTTAAAAAAAAATCTTAAAGTAATTTCAATATATCCGAACATATCTTTCTTAATGATCAAGACAACACTGCTTGTCTAATATAGGCAGTGTATCAAATAGAATGTGCTGACCTCTTTAACACAATTATATAAGTTGAGCAAAATTCAGCTCTTGGCAAAGCATTAAATTGACCTGTTATTTGCAATATACACACATAAGAATAATCCAAAGTGCAAGCTCATTTAGTTATCTATTTTCCAATAAAGGAACTGCTGAATATAACCCGACTTATCATTAGATTAAACCATATGTTCAATTCTGGAAAGCTGGAATTCCTAAAATTTAGTAATAAAGCACTTTTTTTCCTGGAAACGCTTTGGGCTGTGATGTACACGACTAGTTTCACAGCGTCCCACACTGGAGCTGCAGGGCCCTGCGTGGCGGAGCACCGAGCGCTGCCCGGCACGAAGCACCCACGCGCCTTCCCACAAACACGGATCCTCTGCACGCTGCAGAGGGCTGCTCCCCACAGAAAACCCCAAAGCAGCTCAAAACAAGTATAAGTACACGGGGATTCTGTGCTTTTCTGGGTTGTGATGTAGATGTACACACACATATAGACATTTTTAAGTGCCAGTTACCTAATGCAACTAAAAGCTAAAATGCAACTAAAAAGCCAACAGGATGAGCCTTCTAAAAACTTTCATCAGAAAGGATTTCTAACCTCTGCTCAAGGTTTTGAATTTTTGCATACAAGTGCATGCTGCATGGACTAGCAAAGCTCTTCACATACTGGGGTACAACCTCATGAGCTAGTTGGTAACTCAGATATTTAAGTGACAAGAAAAATAGTCTGCTGTGCAGGAATTGAGCTGAGTTCTCAACAGAATGAAAGCAGCACAGCACTCAGCTGACTTCCTTTTCCTCCCCTCCTTTTTTATCATGTCACACTGTCAGAAAACAAAACCTCAACTTCTTCCCAGACGCAAGCAGCAGTAACCCAGCCTTGGTGCCTCACTTGTCATTTCGTCTACGAGTCAAGCGAGAGCATTGCGTGCCATGGTGAAATAAAGCACTCAGGAAAACACTGGAACATGCAAGAAAGCAGGATGACTTGTGAAAACAGAAAACACCTTTCTGGCATGTAAGATTAAAACAAAAGTTTAGCAAAAATAATAGTCACTGCTACAACCATTTAGCTCTATTAAAACAAATCCCGTCAAGAAACGATAATTCATCCAAACCTCCCAGAATGTCAGAGACCACAGAGAGCAGCACAAAGCCAAACTCGCTGTAAGACGTTACCTGCGTTACCTCCTCCGCCCTCCCCTGGCTTCCCTCTCGCTGGGAACGGGAGCGTCCGGCCGGGAACGGGCGCGAGCCGCGCGCTCCCCCTTCCCAGCGCATTCCCCAGCCCCAGCGCAGCCCCGCGCAGGGCGCCCGGTTCGAGCCCCGCGCCTGGCGCCGCTGATGCTGCCTGGCCAGGAATGCCAAGGAGGATGCTCGCAGAAACACCCGCACCATTTTACACACCGCACTTCGCAGTGCTGCCACCCCCTTCCACAAAACACTCTGAAATATCAATTTATTGAAAGATAAAAGCGTCCCCGAGGACTTGGCATACTCGCCCATCCCTCCCTGCAGTCCCGGTATCTCCAGGGGCCCACCCCACGCCAACAACCTGCCCTCCCGCGCGTCCCACCGCGCCCCGGGCCGAAATTCACCCGAATCCACCACCTCTCCGGGCGGCGAGGAGCAGGGCCGGCCCGGGGCAGCGCGGGCGAGACGCGCCCGGTCCCTGCCGCCGAAGGACCCTTCTCCTCCTCCTTCTCCTCCTCCTCCGTGAGCAGCCGCCTCCGAGGAGCGAGCGCGGGCCGAGGCCGCAGCCTCCCGCCGGGGGTCCGGGCCGTTCCGCGGCCGAGCCCCGCTCCCCGGGGCGCCCGGCGGGGGCGGAGGGGAGAGGCGGCCGCGCGCAGAGCCCCGCTGCCCTCCCGCCGGTGGAGCCGCGCCGGCGCCTCCCGCCGCGCCTACCTGGCCGGCCGGGCGCTCCGCGGGGCTCCTGG